>LIEC01006044.1:0-36728 GCA_001925005.1 Drosera capensis
AAAATTAAAATAAAAAATAATTAAATAAATTATATATTTTAATTTAATATATATTATAAAATTATTAAATATATATTATAAAGTTTATGCAACCACCGTTAACCATTACCATTACCATTACAGATGATTTATCTCAACACACAACATAACCCACCCAGCACCAATCAGCACATCATCAACATCACCTGAACTCGTAGCCCGTTCCTTTGCCGGCGGCGGTTTCAGAAGAAGATGACGGAGGCGGCGATCCGGTCGAAGCCGGGGATGGCGAGCGTGAGGGAAATGCCGGTTCTCCAAGACGGCCCCCCGCCGGGCGGGTTCCCACCGGTCCGGTACGCTCGCCGGATCCCTAACACCGGTCCGAGCGCCATCGCGATTTTCTTGGCTACTTTTGGGGCTTTTTCTTGGGGGATGTATCAGGTCGGCATAGGCAACAAGAAGCGCAGGTAATGAATTGGAGTTAGAGTACCGATTGTTTGATTTGTGTGTGCGATTGATTGATGATGTGTTTGGGTTGGTGAATTGTGGTGATTGAGATGAGGTTGAATTGTTGAGAGGAAGTGTTTGTTGATTTGTGTGTGTGTTTTCTGGTTTGGAACTTTGGATGGATTGGATTTGAGGGTTCTTGGGAATTAGATATATGATGAGTGTATCGTGAATTGAAATGATTTGTTTGGAGTATTTGAGTGTTGGATCCAGGAACTGATTGTAAATGAGTGGAGCTCCTTAGTGGGTACTTGGGATGATTCGATCGCGCAGTGTGGGTGTGATCTTTATCGAGTTGCATTGGGATATGTTCCCGATTAGTTCTTTTTGCACTCGTTTTAGTTATGCCATTTTTTTGTGACAATTGATCACATTTGCCGAGACTCCTTTCTAGTATAGCAGTGTATATGTATAGGGGAGGTTTATTTGACTACATCACAACTGTTTTTGGAGTTATGGCTTATGACAAGAGTGGTTCTTGCACATATTCACCTCGGCTAGGAATTTAGCACCGAATTCAATTCTAGGAGGAAACAGCTTCTCGATTCGTGAGGCACGGGCGTGGACATTCTCCTCTCCCAAACTCTGCTCTAATTGGTAGCCTTTGGCACTGGGTAATCTAAGAGTTTAATGGCATTTTCTAGTGGACTAGTCGTGGGAGGATTGTGGATGCCTTGTGGTCAGTAGCTCTAGACCTCGGGAGTAGATGAGCTGCCATTGGGTCAAGCCCATTGGTTGGCTGTTTCGTGGTGGCAACCTATTCAACAATGTTAATACTGTCTTCCTCCTCCTCAGTTCTTGGGTGGATATCCTTTGAAGGATGGAAAGGATAATCTTTGCTATGTTTTGGAATTTGACAGCGGTGATAATCATTGGATTGTATTTGGTATTCTGTTTTTTTGATGGAGAATGGTTTCTATGTTGTCTTTGGCTTTGCTACGAGCTTTGATACTGCTCATGTTGCTAGCCTTGAGCTGGAAGACAATATTTTTGTAATGTCAAAGTTTGCACTGAAGATAAGTGTCGATTTGTCAAGCAAACTTAGTGAGTGAAGCTTATATCTCGATTAATGTGTTATGGAGATGAGTGGTGAGCAACTTAGGAATCAAGTAATACTTGCTGTGTGAAAGTTATCTCGAGTGACATCATGTAGCTGCACGCCTGCTAATTTACATGCAAAGACAGGAGAACCTGGGCGTGGAGCATGCTTTAGGCTCTTGCAGGGATGTAGTTGCTGTATATGGAAATATTTAGCTAGAACCTATATTAGCCCGTGGTTCCCTTCTATAATGTCCTATGTTTGAGGAGTCCATGGCTGGGAAAGGAGGTAGAATAATAAGAATTCTGTGTTAAATAAGCCTAATAAGGAATACAATCTGAGGGAAGTAGCAAAACCTTTAGCATCAGTAATCAAGAATATTTACAGGAAACAGAAATCACATTAATGAAAAACCTACGGGAAACACGGGGAATCTTTTTGCAGGAACATGCTTCAAATGATTGAGAAGCAAGTGACAGTTGCTGACTTCTTTTAGTCGAGCGAACCTCTTAGATCGATTTCCATAAAACATAGCTAGAACAATCTTATATCACTGCTATCCAAGTAACTCATCATACCGTAATTACTACTCCAATTATTATCACTTCAGAGTTCAGGTCGTAGCTCCAAACTCAACTTCAGGTAGCTCTCTCCTTAGACTACAAGATATGCCTGGGTACACAGCTCAATACTTACACAATGTGGGTGTAGCTTCTAGATTGTAGATCATATTTATGGTGCCTTGCTGGTCCCTGTCACTGGGTGAGTTCATATGCTGACTAATTGTTATCCTTTGCAGGGCATTGAAGATGGAAAAATATGAAGCTCGCAGGGCGATACTTCCGCTGCTACAGGCAGAAGAGGATGAAAGGTATTGTATTTCTTTGACCCTTTGTACTACTAGAATATGTGAATGCTTAA
Organism: Drosera capensis; assembly: GCA_001925005.1. Lineage (NCBI taxonomy): Eukaryota > Viridiplantae > Streptophyta > Magnoliopsida > Caryophyllales > Droseraceae > Drosera > Drosera capensis. Next base: position 2,447 of record LIEC01006044.1, read on the forward strand.
ACGATTCCATTTGGTTTCCATAGATTTGTCAAAGAGTGGAAGAAGTATCTCGAAGAGGAGGCCAGAATCATGAAAAATGTTCCTGGTTGGAAGGTTGGTGAAAACGTCTACAACTCCGGGAAATGGATGCCTCCTGCAACCGGCGAACTTCGTCCTGATGTCTGGTGAGGGAGGTTGCTGCTTCACTACTAACCTGTATTCCGGAAGCTCCACTTCGTTTTTTCTTGATGCGTCGTTCTTATGCCCTAATTAAGCTTTAGCAACTACAATGCTTTTCTCATCCCAAACCATTTGTAATGGGAGGCTTATAGCAGGGGCAAGCAATAATGCTTTGAACAAGGGTGTAACATTGTATTTGGTGTCTGGTCTCTATGTCATATGTTGATGAAAACTTTGGCTGCACACTTTGCCATCCCTTTTACTTTGAACTTATATTGTGTTTTCTCTCGATTTTCATTAAATTGTTTGGTTTTCAACGCTTGTGTTTTTGTTGAGTCGAGCATCTGCCATAGTCATGCTCTAGGTGGATCGTTTGCTAATGATGTTGAGGTCATTTTTCGTAATCGGAGTACAACGATATTGGGATCTTGTGGATATATGTTTATTGGTCCAAAAAAAATTTGGAGTGGAATAGTAGAGGATGGGAAATGATAAAAAAAGAAAAGAAAAGAAAGCGTGGATCGTTGAACGGCTTGAATTTAACGACAAAGCATTATCTAATCCTTCAATTGAGGTTGTTTATGTTTGAACTTAGATTCACATCTAAATTAATCAAACTCAAATGATCGCAACTAACGTAGTTTTGTTTTGTTTTCTTCAAAATAAAAATAAAAATATTGTATACAAATAATTTTCATTTTATACTACACTAATAGGTGTTCTATCATAAGTTCATACATTTGGCTTAATTGTTTTTTCCACAATCTAGTGTGCTTTAAAGACAACGTTCACTGTCAATTACTTCTATCAGTAACGATTGCAATAGGGATGCTAACAATAAGGCTAGCAAGTAGTAGTAGTAAGATTCACTTCCATGTCATATTATTATAAGATTGAAGTAAAGCCAGAATCTTCAGCTTAAATCGGACATCATGTTAGACATCACCACTAAACTAGTAGCGACTCACTATCGTGTAAAACCAGAAAATTAAGTTGTGAGATCGTGTTGAAAAACGAGGGGAATGATGCAAATACGGGTCCTGTTGGCTTCTGGGAATCGAGGAGATAAAATCTGAACACGACCAAATTTGTACATCTGAAGCGAAACAAAGAGCGCACTTTGTACAGTATAGCAGACGAGCATCTCGACTTTCTAATCATAATCATATTTTAGTTATTTTCTTTATTCTTATGGGTTCCGTCTGTTCACTCATGATTTCCCTTCGCTTAATTAGCTCACTCATGATTTATTCTTTATAATGTTGAAAAAACCGTGCGAAAAATTCCCTTATGTGGCGCTAATTATGAGTTGTTTGCTTAAGCTCAAAATCCTTTGCTGATTTCAGTAATGTAGATTGTTCGAACTCTTCTCATGCCTAGGTTAAATCACAAGTTTCCGGTGTTCATCATCAACTGACTCAACCAAATTATTCTCATCCCAGGATGAAGTGTTTATAGGCAGCTCCAAGAGGTTGAGGGGAAGGCAATCCATGCTTCAAATCTTGCTAATGTTGTTCTATTTATTGCAAAAATCACATGCTTTTGTCGAAAGCAGATTGCTGACTGTAATCGATCGCCTAAAAAAAAAAAAAAATTAACCTCTTAATTTAATGTCTTGGTTTATTCTCTGGTTTATCATATTTTCCATGAGAAAACGAAACCAATATCACTGTCATCTGAAGAAGAGGATGTGACCAGTAGCAGTCTCTCAAAGTTTTCACTCTCAAGAAAGTGTTGTCCTCTCGAATCCTGAGTCGACATCTAGTTTGATCCTTTTTTTTTTTTGAAACACATTCAAGATCCTTAGTATTCGCTTTTTTATTTAATGAAATATATTGAAGAGCAAACGAATTCATTACTGTATTTTACTACTCATAAAAAGGTGTCGCTGCAGAATATATAACCAACACAAGCCATTAACATATTTGGAAAAACAGAATCAGATTTCTACTCCTCACATACGCATCAATGGTCACATTCCTAAAACTGTGACAGTTCTTATAAATCATGGAGTTTTATTTATTTTTGTGTTCGGCTAAATTTGTTCGTTTAATCCATTGAGATATTGAGCTCTTAGTTGGTCTAAGATGGAATGGTTAGTGTGGGTCGGATAGTTGTTCATTGATCCATGATGAGATGACCCAATATTCGCTACATGATAAAAGATCTTGATATAATTCTCCTACAAAAACATCTACTTCGTCTTAAACCTGTAAATTTGTTATTAAAAACATAGCATCACCTTTGGTAATTTTGCACGACAAAGAGGACATGTACTGTTATGCTTCAGCCATGGACCGATGCACTTTCTATTGAACACATGACAACAGTCGACTAATAACATATGGTGTTCCACATCAAAACCCTCCACACATATGGAACAATCGTCCTCTTTATTCTTTTCCACAATCTCCACCAAGTTGATTCTGCAATAAGGCTTCACAGCGTCTATATCGGAATACTTCCGTGCCAACTTCACGTTGATATTAAAAACCACAAGGCGGGAAGAATGTTGCGGCTGATTATCAACATCATCCTCAACATAGGATTTACAGCGGGCGAGTATATCATTCATAATAGAAAACGTGGATTCGCCGCATATGTTTTTGCCTCTGAGCCAAGACGACAAGTATAATGGAGCGAATACTGTTTTCAAGTGGTCACAGCGCAAGCGAAGAGCATCATGAGTTCTAGAGTAACCATGGTAGGGAATGTGCAAGCAGTTTTGTCAGCCTCAGTTCTATTGGTCAATAATCTTGACCACCGACTAAAACAAAAACGTTTGTTGTGTACAAATACGTTTTAGGTGTAGACAAAGCATGATGTTTTTTCCTTTTAAATAGTTTAGGGGTTCATTATATCAAAACCAGCTTGGAGACAAATCAATAATACAAAACGGGAAAGATTTTTTTCCACGAATCATTTGTCTCAACACATCACTCATAGATCCTAAACTAACATTTGGTGTCAAGTAAGGAGGTGGTGTGTTCATACCCGATCGGAGGAGTTATCGGCCGAGGTTGCAGCCGACAAGGTAGGCTCAGCCCAACACCCACACGACCTAGATCCGGTCCACGCAGACCCAGATCCGCCTCAAACCCAGCTGTGCTGCCACCAGGACCTCAGGACCCGCAACCCCACTGATCGCCGTCGCTGGTAGCCACCCAGATCCACCATCCGAAGCTAGCGGAGCATTCATCAAACCCCCTCACAAGCTCGATCTTCCAGGGAGGTTGAGTCTATTCCGAGATCCACGTCGTTGGTGGAGCGGAGGCGAGGCGTGGGACGAAATCGCTGGACCTCAGTCGGCGAACGGTATCGGCCAACTTCGGCACGGAGATGATGGCTGCGAGATCGTACTGAGGTCGGGAGGGAGAAGAGGAGGCGACGGGAGAAAGGAGAGATGCTCGTGGAGGGAGGTCCGTGAAAGAAGTGAGGGACGAGGATTTGGTGGGTGAAGAGACTAGGTCGGCCGCGTGAAAGAAAAAAAAGGTATATTTGGGATTAAGGAATATTTGGAATTATGTGCGAGAAAGCACATAATTTATTTTATATAACTCTAATTTTGGTTAAGTCAAAGTCAAGGTATATTTGGAATTAAGGAATATTTGTTTTAAAAAAAAGAGACTCAAAAGGAAGATTTGATTTTGAGAGATATTTTTTTTTAAGAAAAAGGGAAGAAAATTATAAAATAAAAAAAAACTGTTTTTTTTTTTTAAATCCAAACAATGTTTATTGTTCCCCAGCAGGTATCAAAAGAGAACGGCAGAATGCCGTATCATTATCCGATGCTTAACTCCTCAAACTACACGGTATATGCAATAAAAATGGAGGCGATCCTAGATATCCAAGAAGTTTGGGAAGCGATTGAACCAGCAGAGGAAGATGAGGTTAATCCGAGAAACGATAAAAAGACGCGTGCCTATATGCTCTAGGCCATCCCCGAAGATGTTCTTTTTCATATTGCGAAGAAAAAGACGGCGAAGGAAATTTAGGAGAGCCTCAAGACGAGGTATCTGGGTGTTGATAGAGTAAAGAAGGCTCGGATGCAGACATAAAAAATGAATTTGATGCTCTGCGAATGACAGAACAGGAGTCCATTGACGAGTTAGTCGGAAAGCTCAGCGGCATGTCCAGCAAGTTTTCGAGTCTTGGTGCAGATCTTGACGATGCTGTACTAGTCAAGAAGCTACTCGACTGTGTGCCAGAGAGATATTTCACAGTCGTTGCCGGGATCGAACAATTTTTCGATCTTGAGACGATGCCGTTCGAGGAAGCCATAGGGCGGTTGAAGGGATTCGAGGAGAGAGCTCGACTCCGCGAGAACATCGGTAGTGGTGGGAGTCATCTCATGCTCACCCGTAACGAACGACAGATACCCCAGAGGAAAAGCACATGGGATGCTTCGTCATATGGTCAGGAATACGAATCCGGCACCTCAGACAGAGGTAGAGGCGAGTGGCGTGAACGAGGTCACGGAAGGAGCGATCGAAACGACGATTATACAACGCGCCAGGAAGGTGCGGGAGGCACCGATAGAAGCAGCCGTGATAAAAGCCACATTAAATGTTTTAATTACGGGAAGATGGGACACTATGCTTCAGAGTGTTGCAGCAAGCGTCAGAACGACGAGAGGCAGTACAAAGACGCTACTCCGGAAGAGCCAGCGTTATTGTTTTCCATGCTCAGGAGGAGACACGAGCTAAGCAAGACGCCATACAACCAAGAGAAGAAAGGGTGGTAAAAGTGTTTCACCATGGCCAGGAGGAAAAGACAACAACTAAGGATATCTGGTATCTAGACAACGGTGCGAGCAATCATATGACGGGACGACGAGAAATGTTCCAAGAACTTGATAAAAAGTTTACCGGGGAGGTGAGGCTTGGCGATGCAAATGTCATTCAAGTCAAGGGCAAAGGAACGGTCGTGTTTCAGTGCAAGAATGAAGATCAGTATATCCTTCACGAGGTATACTACATTCCTCAACTTTGCACTAATATCATCAGTTTTGGGCAGTTGACAGAGAATGGAAGCGAGATAAATATGGTGGGAGATGCCATAAAAGTGTATGACAACGGCAAGTTGTTGATATTCGTGAAACGCACATCAAATCGTATTTACAAGATAAGTTTGGAGTTAGCCAAATCAATTTGTCTCCTAGCAAGTTTCGAGAAGTCGGAAGGTGTGGCCAGCGCAACAAAGTCAGCCGATGGTTGTTCGCCACCTACGGCAGGAGAGACAAATCTATCTACTTCGACTTTGCGCAGACCGTTACAAGTTTCAGGTTCCCCCGACACCAACAGCGGTGAATTCCAACTACGATGATGGCGAGATCGTTGACGAGCAACAATGCGTAGACAGCGCAGACGCAATGATGTGGAACTTCAACGTAAGAAGCCTAGTTCCCTCAAAAAGGCAAATTACGTCGAATTGATGTATGGTTCGTCCATCTAAGAAGAATGACGTTGACAACAACGAGAAAAAACCCGATGGTTTATCGGAGCAGAGGCTCGATAAGCAGAAGAGCAAGAAGGTTAGAAATCTCTTCAGACTCAGGAAAACTAGCATGGGAGAAGAAGCGGATTGCATTCATGCAAGGCCGGCAGAAACTGATGCGACGCGGAAAGAAGTGCTGGAAACATTCATGAAGGTAGGAAAAGAGCGGGAAGCTCTACTAACCAATCTGCAAACAAAACTGAAGAGTCTAGAAGAGAAGTTCGCAAGAACACAGAAGCAGAAACGATCGTCGCATTGACATTATGTGAGATCAAGTTTATGACAGCCACTGCAACAGCGTGCCGAGATCTTTGGTTAAGGAAAAGAGCCATGTCAAGATTAGGGGGAAGTATGTTGGTCAATATCTTGACCACCGGCCATTACTGTTCCACCGGCCAAAACAAAAACGTTTGTTGTGTACAAACAAGTTTTAGGCGTAGACAAAGCATGGTGTTTTTTCCCTTTAAATAGCTTTGGGGTTCATTGTATCTAAACCACCTCGGAGACAAATAAATAATACAAAATACACAAAACGGGAAAGGTTTTTTCCCACAAATCATTTGTCTCAACACACCACTCATAGATCCTAAACTAACAAGTTCACGGTCATGTCGCTCGTAGTAGTAGTACCTTGTGAATGGAGAATAGAAAGCGAATTTGAGGTTGAAGGTGGTGGAAAGCACTGCTTCAGTGCTCTCACTGACAACAGGTGGGTTGATCATGTACTCGAAAACCAACAACTCCAAGCGGTTATAGTACAGAATCCACGGTGAACTTTGAGACCAATTGGACAGATCCAAGGGAGGCAGGAGCTTATGATCCAACAACGAGGAACTCTCTGGAACAATATATATAGTTGTTCTCCAAGGATTTTGGGGTATGTCTTGTTGGCTTTGATCGATCGATGGTGTCACGAGGCAAGGTTGGTGGGAACTCCCTTTCCGTTTTTCTGTATTTATGTTTATTGCTGAGGAGGTGATTTTGAAACATGAACTCCTAAGCTATTTATAGGACTAAAGCAAGGATGTGTATAACACGTTTTGGTACAAAAAACGTGTAATAGTGGCCGGTGCAACAGTAATTGCCGATGGTCAAGATTATTGATCAACATACTCTCCCTAATCTTGACATGACTCTAGAACATGAGACTCCTTCGCATATTCCTTGCCCAAATATCTCGGTATGCTGTTGCAGTAGCTGTCATAAACTCGATCTCATATAATGCCAATGTGATGGCCTTTCCTCCTGTGTTCTTGCGAGCTTCTTTTCGAGACTCTTCACTTTTGTTTGAAGATTGTTTAGTAGAGCTTCCCGCTCTTTTCTCACATTCGTGAATGTTTCCAGCACTTCTTTCTGCACCGCATCCCTTTCTGTCGTCCTGGCATGAATGCAATCCGTTTCTTCTTTCATGCTAGTTTTCCTGAGTCTGAAGAGATTTCTAACCTTCTTACTCTTCTACTTATCGAGCCTCTGCTTCGATAAACCATCGGGTTTTTTCTCGCTGTTGTCAACGCCATTCTTCTTAGATGGATCAGACATCAATTCGATCCAATTTGCCTTTTTGAGGGAATCAGGCTTCTTGCGTTGAAGTTCCACATCATTGTCTCTACGTTGTCTACGCATCCTTACTCGTCGACGATCTCGCCATCGTTGTCGTTGAAATTCATCACTGTTGGTGTCGGGGGAACCCGAAACTTCGCTTTCGAGGTAAATTGTGTGGTATAGTACTTCTGAAAAGTTTCAAAGTTATTATCACCTCGAATAGTATAAAAGTGAACATACATAGTTCTCCTAGAACATTTAAGAGGACACATATATGTCAGAAACCTCGACACAGTGTAAAAGTTCATATGTGCTGTTAAAGCATTGATAAAATGGCATACATATAGAAGAATCTAATGGTCCTACTATCACTTTCCTTAAATTTTAGACAAAGGTGTCATAAACATTTATGTTTATATATATGTTGCACGATTTTATGTGTAAAGCTGGCCAATAAATTTACTTCATACATTTAAATAGTTCATGGATAGCCTCTTTTTCTGGGACTATTCAGATTCCAGAAATGTGTACTGCAAGTGTTTAGTACAGTTGTGGTGAAAAAGGTCACTTATTCATAATTGAGGGAATCCTAATGATTATCATCCTCTATAATCCTACAACTTAATTGTATGAGCTGGTCGTTGAAGATGTGTGTGAACAGATTTCAACATGTATGAGATTGAAATAAGCCAATCAATATATATCTTTCTCATTTCTGTTGTTATAAGCTTTGATGCAACCGACGGATACAGTGATAGGTTTGGGTCGAGGTGTTGGTTCAGTTCATCCTTTAAGTTATAAACTGATAGTTAGGCTTTCTCATTGTTCTTCGTCTACAAGACAAGTCTAAAAGATTTGAGGTGTTCGCTTCTGCAGTCTATTGGCGAATGTAAGATTATGCATATCTCGCCACACACCTTTTACTGATTGATCAAATTATGTGGATTGTTGTCTTTGTTGTTTTTAGCACTCTCATTGAGAACTTCCCTCTCCATGAACTGATGAACACAATGTGTTCGACTGGGAATAATGTTTCATTAAGTAGCAGGAAGAGTATCCTATGCGAAGTAGTATAATACTGGAGTGCTTCGATCGACATTTCTCATGATATATTTTCCTTTCTGGCTATGGCCACAGCATAACTACTTCCATGAAATGAATTCTCTTTCTGGTTCTGGTACTTGTCCTCAACAGTAAAACCAATAATTTACAAGTTTTAAAGAGGAACACTGGTCAAAACTGAGATCATTCACAGTTAACAGTAGAAAATTATTGCTCTTTGAGCGTATTAGAATACTAACATTGATATGCTTTACATATCTAAAGCTTATCCACCCCTACAATTTAATTACCTTTTAATTCACCTATGAGCGAGATTAGCTGCCTTGCAACTGAACTAATCTGATTCCTGCTACGTTATCGGCCTGAGGACTAAACAAGTTCCTTATTAGATATGTTCTTCTGGGTTTAGTAGTTTGTCAAGCCTCAAGCTTATTAGTCCGTAAGTACTCTAGCTGCTTGCTTAAACACGACATTGATGTCTTAATGGTTTATTCTAAAGATATAAGCACTTATTCTGTCATCTTGCCTTGGCTTTGGTCGAAGTACTTTGACCTTCTCGTCTCATCGACCCTAGCAGGTCTTATGCTTCATAATCCAGGGTTGGTTTTATGCTTAACTTGTTCTAAGAAAGCTTCATATGACATCAATAAGCCGAGGAAAGACAACAAGCTCATCATAGAACATTCAAAGGTTAGACCATCAATTACGAAACAAAGTTCTTAGGACACGGACCCTCTGTCGTGAGGGTTTCACAGTTCCCTGTTGTCCCTCAAATCTCACAATCCAATGCCCTCCATAATTTTCTGTTTTCAAATATTAATACCATTTGTATTTTTTTTACCCGTTGGATCCCTTGTGCTGTGCAATCCCAACAGCAGGGGATCCGGCTCCGAGTTCTTATCTCTTGTTGCTCCTACATTATCCGCGATATATTTAACTTATGAAGCCTAAATAAGGAGCCCTTTTCCTATGATAATTCGATTATGCCGTATACCCTTTCCTTTGGTTGTCCTCTGACGAACCTCCAAATATGTATCGACTACTCCGCAAAGCACGCATTAACTTGGCCGATGAAGAACCCTCATATTTGTATGGGATTGAAGTTCTATAATTTATGTGTGTGTGTGAGATCGTTGTATATATAGGTTAGAATGCTTAGTGTGCAGGTAGAAGGACTTATGAGTTGTATTGAGGGTTGGCTATATAAGTCCAGGGACAGCTTAGGAATTAGAAAACTTTTAGTGCTATTTTTGTCTTTTCATGTTAGATAGTATAAATGGGGTTCTTGTTGTATGAGTCGTTGACTAATTTCAATACAACAAAGTTTTCTCCACAATTTCTCTCTTGATCACACTTCTCTCTTCGAACACGTTTGATTCATCATTAAGTTTGAGATTCATTAATGACGGATTTCAAATGTTAACATGATATCAGAACAGACGTTCTTTGATTCGATTTCTTTTTTTTATCAATTTTTTGTTTCAACGTTCTCATGGCGATCCCAACAGACGAAACAAACCCCCAAAATCAAAGCATAAGCGAGAATGTCATCGATCCCACGTATGAGTTGTTCTTGCATCATTCAGACCATCCCAATACTTCGCTGGCAAGCAAAGCGCTCGACGGGGACAATTATGGACATTGAGGAGAGCTGTTGAGGTGTCTTTACTTGCCAAGAACAAGCTAAGGTTTTTTTTTTTTACCATTGAAAGAACAAGCTAAGGTTTGTCACAGGCACGACCAAGAATCTTGAGCTGATTTGGGATAGATAGCACAATGGGAGAGGTGTAACAACATGATAATCTACTGGCTCTAACACCCTGTCTCGAATGATATAGATGAGAGTGTGCTTTATTGTGAAACTGCGTATAAAATATGGGTTGGGCATGAACAAAGATTTGGACAAGCGAATGGGGCTCGAATTTTTCAAGTTCTAAGAGATTTGTGTCAAATCTAACCAGGAAACCTCTCATTCACAGAGATCAAGAAACTTTGGGACGAGTATGCGGTTTGGATAAAGATACCACCCTGCACATGTGGATCGAGCAAAGAACTTGTCTCCTTACCTCAAAACCAGAAGCTTATGCAATTTCTCATGGGGCTAAATGATTCGTATAGAACTGTGAGGGGAAATATTCTGATGATAAACTCTCTCCCAAGTGTTTCACAAGTATATCAGCTAGTTTTACAAGAGAAAAAACAGAGAGAGAGATATAACTTGTCCAATATCTCTTCTGATTCTGTTGTAATGTATACAAGGGTCATCCAAGAATGAGAAGTTCACAAAAGGGTCATCCAAGAATGAAAACACAGGGTCGAATATGGACAAGAAAACTCAGATGTATTATAAATACCGCAAAAAGTAAGATCATGTGATTGAAAAATGTTTCAAGCTGCACGGTTTCCCATCTGGAAGTGGAAATTCCAAAGGAGGAAGGATGCACTATACCACAATAACGGATCATTGACACAGGGAAAGGATAGATTGAACCAGCTTTCTGCATTTTCATGTATGTCTGATATGTCTGATTTGTATCTTTAGCATAATAGGTTAGATCATATGACATATGACCAGTAGAAGCATATCGATTCATTGTTATTCCTGCATAATAGAAATTTTTTGTATGTTCGATATGTCCTAAGGCAAAACAAAATAGATATCCCTTTCCTAGGAGTGAAATAAAGTCAAAAGGGATACTGGAGTTATTGCATTTGAATATATGGGGGACGTATAAGTATCAAATTTATCAGGATTATAGGTATTTTTTTTATACCATGGTTGATGATTATTCGAGAGCTACGTGGGTACACTTGATGTCCCATAAGAGCAATGCCTTGTCATTGCTTACATCATTTATATTATTTGCAGAAAAACAGTTTCATTGCAATGTAAAAATGATTAGATCTGACAATGGGACTGAATTCTGCAGTAATGAGGCAAATGACTTTTACAGTTCAGAAGGAATAGTACATCAGACTTCATGCTTTTATACACCTCAACAAAATGGTGTAGTAGAAAGGAAACAGAGGTATTTGCTTGAAATGGTAAGGGCGTTGTCCTTTTAAGCTGGTTTGTCAATGAAATATTGGGGTGTGCATATTAACAACTACCTACATAATAAATAGGCTTCCAAGCAGTATAATAAAGGGTAAAACACCATATGAGATACTATAGCATAAGAAGCCAACTTTATCCCATTTAAGAAGGTTTGGATGTCTGTGCTTTATATCTATTTTGCCTAAATCTGGAGATAAATTTTCTCCCAGAGCAAGGCCTTGTGAATTCCTAGGATATTCTTACTCAAGGAGGGCATATAGAGTATTAGATTTAGAAATCTACCAGGTACTAGAGTCAAGAGATGTTTATTTTCATGAAAAAGTTTTTCCTTTCCATGAGATTAAGGATGAGACTTTGAATATGCCTTTGCCAGTGCCCTTTTCTTAATATAATGAAGAACAAGATAATAGAGAATTCCAGATGAGTTCAGATAATAGAGGGAATTTCATGGCCAAGAAAAAGCAACTATTAACCAACCTCAGGAAGGGAATCAGAGGCATTCAACAATGTTGTCCAGACCACCATTAAAGACAATGAACATTATGTGCCCATAAAAATGAGGAATTTTGTTAAATTCCATTGTCTTTCAGGTAAGGCACAAAATCATATTGCATCACTTGATAGTTTTACTGAGCCACATAGCTATAAAGAAGCTGCTATGTACCCTCATTGGGTAGCAGCCATGGAGAGTGAACTAGATGCGCTGAACAAGAATAAGACCTGAGAACTTACAAATCTGCCAAAAGATAAAAAGGCCATAGGGTTTAAATGGGTGTATAAAGTAAAACCTAGAGTAGATGAAAGCCTAAAAAGATATAAGGCAAGATTAGTAACAGTAGGATGTTCATAAACAGCGGGAGAGGATTTTAATGAATCCTTTAACCCAGTGGTCAAATGACTACAGTATGAACTTTAATAGCAGTAGCAGCAAATAAAGGCTGGTTAAAAATCAACTAGATATAAATAATACATTCTTATATGGAAATTTATATAAGGATGTGTACATGAAGGCACCTCCTGGCATGAAGAACACTGAGAATAACACGTTTTTTGGGTGAAATAAGTTAAGTGGAGTTTTTGGTGACAATGAATCATGAGGAGTTTCTATCTCAAAATTAGTAAAGGAGGTAATAGGAATAAATATGAGCTTTGAATTTGTTGTACAACACATGAGAAATCTTCTCTTATATAAGGAGTAAGATCGTGAACATTAGAAACCAATCTCTTTCATTGAAATAAAAGAGTAAAGGAGAATAATAGAAGGTCGAAGCCTTAGTGTTCATGTTTAATTTCAAATTGTGTTCTTCTCTTCTAAATCTCATTTTCTCCTAACAAAATGGTATTAGAGGTAGCACGATCTCGGCGTTCTTAAGAAATATAAGAGATGGTGAACATGATCCAACCTCAAATCCTGAAGCTGACGAAGTTCGATTATGATAATTGAAGCATATAAATGAAGATGTTGCTTGGTTCCCAAGATCTATGGGATTAAAGGAGGTTATGTCGAGGTAGAGTTATAAGCTGCTGAAGCATCTTTATCAAACACTCAGAGAATTGAGCTAAAGGAGTCATGAAAGAAAGACAAGAAGACGTTGTCCTTAATCTATCAAGGGTTGATGAATCGGCCGTTGATAAGTTTTTTTATGCGAAATCTTAGAAAGCAGCCAGGGAGGTTCTGGGGAACTCTTATCAAGGTGCATACAAAGTGAAAAAGGTGCGGCTTCAAGCTCTGCGTGCAAAGTTTGAAAACTTGAAGATGAAAAATGGAGAACCGATCGTTGACTACTTCAATCGTGTTCAAACAGTGACGAATCAAATGAAAAAAGAACGGCGAGACGCTTAATGATGTGAGAATAATAGAGAAAGTCTTGAGATCCTTGACCTCAAAATTCGATTACATTGTTATGACGATCGAAGAGTCAAAGGATCTTTCAACTATTTCCATCGACGAGTTACAAGGTTCTTTGCAAGGTCATAAGCGAAGAATGAATCAAAACCAAAGCCATGGTGATAACTTGAAGCAAGCTCTCCAAAGTTAGTTAAATGTTCGAGGCGATGAACAACAAGGTCAAGGCTGAGGATGGAGAGGAAGAGGAGGCTCTAAAGGCAACTCAAGTCCTAGAAAAGGGCATGGAAGACAAGCTTTCCAAAGCAGCTATAATGGTCATGACCATGAGACTAATCAGGAGCAGTCAAATCTTCGAGGAAGAGGCCGAGGAGCATGAGGTCGAGGTCGTGGTAGATACGACCAAGGAGATAGATAATAGATCTAGTGCTTCAATTGTGGCAAATATGCTCACTATTGTTATGACCGTTGGAGCAAGCATGACAAGAATAAAGAAGAGAAGAGCAACTTTGCAACAGATGAACATGCAGATGGCTCAACTATTCTCTTGGTGTCAAAGGGTCAAGAAAACAAAAACCAACATACTTGGTTTCTGGATTCAGGAGCAAACAATCACATGTCCGGTGTCAAGAAGTATTGCACAAAGCTAGACGAGTCAATTGGTGGTGAAGTCTCTTTCGAAGATCATTGGAAGGTCCCCGTTAAAGGAAAAGGTGACATCTTGATCAAAACAAAAACAAATGACGAGGGGTACATCTCTAATATCTATTATATTTCTCTCTTACAAACTAATATCCTGAGTTTTGGACAACTTTTGCAAAGAGGATATCAGATCTCATTGAAGGATATCATTCTCACCATCATGAACAAAGGTACAACATAGCCAGATCAAAATATCTAGAAATAGACTATTCACCTTAAATATTACCATTGCTTTTGTCAATTGTCTCAAGTCTATCATTAAGAACGAGTCATGGTTCTGGTACTTGGGATTGGGACATCTAGCATTCACTGGTCTCAATCTTCTTTGGAGGTAGAACATAGTAAAGGGACTGTCCAAGATCGGCCATCAAGATCTACTATGCCGAAGGCTGTATGAAAGACAAGCAACATAGATTGAGCTTTTCTATCGGAAAATCCAAAAGAGCATTGTAGCCATTGGAGTTAGTTCATACGGATATCGCTAACTATTAGAGGTTACTTAGCTAAGAGGTAACAAGTATTTTATCAGTTTCATCCACGATTTCAGTAGAAAGTGCTCGATCTATCTCTTGAAGTAGAAATTCAAAGCTTTGGAGAAATTCAAAGAATTCAAGAAAAGCAAAGCGGAAACCACTTGAAGGTGCTCCGATCTAATCGTGGTGGAGAATACAACTTGAAGTAGTTTGAAATTTTTTACAAGAAGAACAAGATCATCCATCAACTCACAACAGCCAATACACCGCAACAGAATGGAACTGTAGCGAGGAAGAATATCACCATCCTCAACATGTTTAGAAGCATGATGAAGTGTAAGAACTTGTCTAAGTCTTACTCGACAGAGGCTGTTGACTGTGTTGTGTATCTTCTCAACAGATGTTAGACCAAGTGCGTCTGACTCATGACACCGTTTGAGATGTGGAGCAGACCAAAGCCAAGCATCAACCATCTAAAGGTTTTTGGGTGCTTTACATATGACATGTTCCGAAGTAGAGAAGAAAGAAACTAGATAATCGAGGTGAGAAATGCATCTTCGTTGGATATGATAGGAGAACGAAGGCATACAAGTTATATAGTCCTATCACAAAGAAGCTAATATCTCAAGAGACATCGAGTTCGATGAAGATGTTGGATTTATTTAAGAACTTGATTTATTTTTTGTTTATCAAGTCAGAGTCTGTTTTTGAGTCAGTTCATTAGAGTCCAAGGTGTCCTGAATTCTAGGAGATAATGGTGCTGATTTTTAGGAGTTATTGGGTTAGTGCTATTAGTGACCATTGAGGGTCCTATTTTTCTGTTGATTCAGTTGTGTAATTGTCTATAAAAGACTCTAGATGTTTTGAATGAATGTGTGTCATATCTTCTTTTTCTACATAATTTCTTTCTGTTCTCCTGTGATTTCTATCAGAAGAAGACTACTGGCGTTGGAGCGATAAGGACAAGAAGAAAAGAATAGTTTTTGATGCAGAAGATAAGAGCCTCAAAGAAACCCAAGATAAACCAGCCCAGAGTCCGCCAACCAGCCCAGCTCCATCACCAGTTATCTCTGCGTCTTTTTGTCTTCAATGACATCATCAACTTCCAGCTCAAGTGAAGGCAGCTCTTCAGAGGGAGCACCTCGAAAGATGAGATGACTTATAGACTTATATGACGAGACAGAGCCGATGAAGCTGTACAAGAATCGAAGTCGAGAAAAATCATGGATGAGGAGATCGTTTCAATCAATAGGGATGACATGTGGGAGTTGAAAACAGTGTCAAAAGGACATAAACCTATTGGAGTCAAATGAGTGTACAAAATGAAGACCAACCAAGAAGTCAATGTGGAGAAATATAAGATCAGGCTAGTCTCAAAGGGGTACGTCCAATAAGAAGGCGTTATGAAGAAGGTTTTGCTCCGGTAGCAGGGATGGACATTATTAGGCTAATCATTGCACTGGCTACACTGTGCAAATAGAGTATTTACCAGATGGATACGAAATTGACATTTCTAAATGTCTACTTGGAAGAAGAGGTGTACATACAACAACCACTAGGTTATGAGAAGAGAGGCAAAGACGACAAGGTGTACGGGTTAAAGAAGACATTATACGGGGTTAAAGCAAGCGCCCAGAGCATGGAATACGCGGATCGATTCCTACTGCGAGAGGAATGGGTTATAGAAGAGTCCCCATGATCATTTTCTATACACCAAGAAAAGCGAAGGAGATATTATGATCATATGTCTCTATGTGGATGATATGATCTTTACTGGAAACAATCTAAAGATCTTTAAAGACTTCAAGAAGGCCATGATGAAGGAATTCGAGATTACTGACATAAGAGAGATGTCCTACTTTCTTGGAGTGGAGGTGACGCAATTAGAAGAAGGAATTTTTATTCGCCACAAGAAGTATGGTGAGTAGATACTCGAGAAATTCAACATGAGTAGTGCAATCTTGCTTGCTCTCTTGCTAAGACAACATTGAAGTTTCGCTGTGATTCCACATTGTTTAAGAGTCTAGTTGGGAGTCTACGATACTTAATGATCGCAAGGCCTGAAATGATGTTTGTAGTTGGGTTGGTGAGCAGATACATAGAGGAGCTGAACCAGGATTATTTCAAGGTGACAAAGAGAATTCTGAGGTATGTGAAAGGAAGCATCAATGAAGGACATCTCTATATGCAAACGGAGGATCCAAGATTAATGGTCTGTACTAACAGTGACTATGGAGGTGAACTTGTGTAATACCCCACAAAAATACTTAAATGATTTGATAGTACTACCTATATCAATAAGGTGCACCATTCTTTTCGGTGGCTCTCACTTTAAAAATTTATAGTTAAACATGCTTGATGTGGAGTAATATTGGGATGAGTGACCTCTTGAGAAGTTTCTCAGGGTGTGTACGAGTGAGGACAAAGCGCACTGAAAACAGTGTTGGTTATGGGATCAGTGCTGAGTCTGGAAAGCAGTTCTTGATGACTACCTTGTAGTGAGCATTGACCAGGACATTACAAAATGATATCAGAGCAATCCTACGACTGTGTGCTGGAGCCGTGAACAAGGGGTACTTGTCAATCGCCTAACAAGGAAGGTTCTGGGATTGTGTGTCGTGCTTGAAGTTGCAACGAGGACATTGTGTTCTTGAAGTGGGGGTGTATGTAATTTCCCAAGAAAATGGTTAAACGGTTTGATAGTACTACCTATACTAACAAGGTGCACATTTCTTTTCAATAACTCATCACTTTAGAACTCCGTAGTTAAGCGTATTTGATGTAAGTTAATGTTGGAAAATTTCCCAGGGTATATGCGAGTGAGGTCAAAGCACACTGGAAGAACTAGTGTTGGTTTGTGGGATCAGTTCTAAGTTAGGAAAGCAGTTCATGGTAACATGATAATGATCATTCTCTTGGTCATCAACGAAGCAATAGGTGGTTACCCTGTCTACTTGTGAAGCTGAATACATTGTTGTATCGAGTTGTGCTTATCAAGCTATCTGGCGATCGGGGCGTTACATCTTGATGAGAGGAATAGCACTTCGGGCTATGTCTTCTACTTTGGATTAGATGCATTCTCTTGGTCATCAATGAAGCAATAGGTGGTTACCCTGTCTACTTGTGAAGCTGAGTACATCGTTGCAACGAATTATGCTTGTCAAGGTATCTAGTGGTCGGGGCGTTACATCTTGATGAGAGGAAGAGCACTTTGCTTTCGATTAGTAGCATTCTCTTGGTCATCAATGAAACAATAGGTGGTTGCCTTGTCTACTTATGAATTTGAAAACATCGTTGTAGCGAGCTGTTCTTGTCAAGCTATCTGGGTGAGAAGCTTGATGGAGAAGTTGAACATAGTTCTCTTTATCAACAATAAGTCTGCAATAGAGCTCGCAAAGAATTCAGTGGCGCACGGAAAGAGTAAGCATATCGAAACTCGATTTTATTGAAATAAAAGAGTAAAGGAGAATTATAGAATGCCGAAACTTAGTGTTCAAGTTTAATTTCAAATTGTCTTCTTTTCTTCTAAATCTCATTTCCTCCTATCAACTTGATTCATCATCAAGCTTGAGATCCATCAATGGCGGATTTCAAATGTTATCAGTCGAGATCTACGCAAAAACAATGATTAGACTGATAAGTCCTATGTCATCAATGAAGTAATAAGTTGTTGCCTTGTCTACTTGTGAAGCTGATACATCACTTTGGATTACATGCATTCTCCTGGTCATCAACGAAACAATAGGTGGTTGCCTTGTCTACTTGTGAAGCTGAATACATCATTGTAGTGACTTGTGCTTGTCAAGCTATCTAGCTGAGAAACTTGATGGAGGAGTTGAACATTCCACTAGAGGAGTCTATAGTTGTATTTATCAACAATAAGTCTGTAATAGAGCTTCCAAAGAATCCAGTGGCGCACGGAAAGAGCAAGCATATCGAAACTCGGTTTCATTGAAATAAAAGAGAAAAGGAGAATTATAAACGGTCGAAATCTTGGTGTTAAAGTTTAATTTCAAACTGTGTTCTTCACTTCTAAATCTCATTTCCTCCTATCGGTTTGATTCATCATCAAGCTTGAGATTCATCAATGGGGGATTTCGAACATTATCAATGGATTTCCAACGTTATCAGCTGAGATCCACGCAAAAACAATGATCAGACTGATAAGTCATGCTTATTCAAGTTAACTACTTACCAACGAAGAAGAGAAACAAACTAACTAGTTCATTACATTGAAGGTGTTAGAATATTGGAATATGACCGCTGTAATATGACCGTTGTAATCATTCTATAAATAGAGGACTGTTGTATAGGTTTTAATATATACATGATATATTACTTCAAATATTTTATCATGGTATTAGAGCCTCGTTCTTGAGATTCAACGCCAAGAACTGGCCACCACTGCTTCCGACACCGACACCACCACATCACAGAGGTCAGTCGTAGCTCTCTCTCTCCTTGTGACATCACCTTGGCCACCACCAGTGACGTTGTTGGTGGCCTCGCCGTCGCTCTGATCGTCAAATTGGGGTCGAATTTCTCAGACGATCTCACTAACCACCCTGCGGTCCTCTCCCTCCTTCCAGTCAGATCTGGAATTCTTCTGAAGGAGGTCTAACACACTGAAGGTCTCTGGCAGGCTATCACCATCGGCACCGTGGGACGTGCCATGACGCACTGAAGGTCTCCGGCAGGCTGTCACCACCGGTAGCCACCTTACATCTCCCCTTGGTATCAAAGGGAATTGAAGCATAGAATCCAGTGAATCAAAGCATCATTTCATCTCCAGATTCTTTATCGAGTTGAATCGAGATTTGAGGAAGCATTGTTATGATGATTTCGTCCAAGGCATAGATCCACTGTGATAGGAATGTGCAATCCCTCCATTTGTATAGAAATTGATGTAACAAACTCAAATGTATAAATTGTAATATAGTTAGATTGTTTAGACTAGAAGTCAAGTAGGAAGTTGCAGTTGAGATCAAAAGCAGCAGTGCAGACGGTTGCAGATGCAGAGGGCTGATGCAGACCACCTATGCAGACTTCTATAAGGACTGTAGATGAACATCTAATATATGTACAAGCAACAGAAGAATTGAAGGCTTCACAAGAAGGACTGAGCTTGCTGATGAGGACCACGATGGCAAGGCATAAAGCTGAATCAGATCGTGCAGACAAGGTGTTGCAGCAGACTGAATTATAGTAGAGATGATTGTCAGCATGAGGTCGAAGGTTTGAAGTTAGTCAAGTGAAGATTCAAATTAAAGTAGTAACGGCATGAAAATAGGGGATAGTGGAATGCTAGCGTTGAAAACGAGATGGTGGCAAACACTAGTGGGAAAGTGACTCTCCAGGAACAGTGGGTTGTCTACAAGAAGGGTTCGTTCCTTCAGCCATATAAAAGGGAACCGTTGAAGCTCATTGTGTGTGAGTGAATTGTGAAAAACAAAGGCAAGCATGAAAAGTAATACACATTCAAAAGGCATACTTAAGTGAGCTGAATCGAGAACATATAGAAAAGAGAAGTATCACTAGTCTACAGAAGAACAACTCTTGCAGTAGAGCTCAAGATTCAGAGCTGTGTAAAGATCTAGGACCTTCTACCTTCATACAAGTTAGAAAGCTTGTGAAAGGGAGTTTTCTTGTAAGCTGAAAAACAAGAAGATAGTGATATTTCCCTCTTAGGCTGACTACACTGGTCATTAAGGGAAGACTGGACTAAGCTCTCGATTATCATTTGATACCGAGTGCCTGAACCAGTATAAACTCTGTGTCAATTTACTGCTTTCATCATATTGCTTTTAGTACTGCTCCTGATAAATTATCACACTTGAAATAGAGATAAAGACTCAAAAGAGTCATAAATCTCAAGTGCAGACGAGATACTCTAATCTGCAGACTACCTGAGTAGTCTGCATACTGCACTAGTCTACACAAGATCATCATTCCGTACAAAAAGACTACTAAAGTCTTATACAACCTATTCACCCCCCTCTAGGTTAAAACTCGAACCTTACGCACTGCCTTGATATCAGATCTGGGAATTCTTCTTGGTCCATCACCAGGCGTAGATATTGCCACCATCTTAATTCCTAAGATCCAGATCCTCAGAAGGAGACGTAATCCACTCAGATCCGCAGCCTTAAGGGCTGTCGCCATCTTCCAGCTCCCACTCATCGTCGATTGATTATAAGAGTCCTTTATTTATACGACATATTGTTAAGAATATGTTATGGAATATGTCATTACAACGGTCATATTCCAACGGTCATATGCCGACTTCAGAAAGCATTATCTGGTCTCAAGCAAGCTCCCAGAGCATGGTATATCAAGTTCCACAGTATATTTGGGAAACTTGGCTTTATCACTAGCTCCTATGACTCGGTCTTATTGATCAAGAAGTCCTCTGCAGGTATTATTCTTTTTCTGTTATATGTCGACGATATGATAATTACAGGTGATAATATCTATGATATTCAAAAGATAAAGGAGTTTCTCAGTGCACAATTTGAGATGAAAGATCTGTGAATGGTCTCTTACTTTCTTGGTTTGAAGGTCTCTAAATCCTCCACTGGTTACTATTTATCTCAAACTAAATATGCATTAGATCTCATCTCTCGTGCTGGGATAACTGATGTTAAGACTACTAACACTTCCTTAGAGGCCAATGTCAAATTACGTCCAACTGATGAAAAATTACTAAAGGATCCCATTCGTTATCATCAATTAGTCGGAGGTTTGATATACTTGACTGTTACTCAACCAGATATATCATATGCTGTTCACTTGGTGAGTCAATTCATGGCATCACCACGGTCTACACATTTTACTGCGGTTCTTCGAATCTTACGCTATGTAAAAGGTACAATCTTTCACGGTCTGCACTTCTCATTCTCTTTGAACTTAGAACTACATGCTTTCTCCGATGCTGATTGGGCAGGTGATCCTACTGATCGAAGATCTACTACTGGCTATTTCTTCTTTCTTGGTAGTCTCTTATTTTTTTGGCGTTATAAGAAACAGTCTATTGTTTCACGTTCCAGTTCAGAGTCTGAGTATCGTGTCTTAGCTGACACCACTGCTGAGCTAGTATGGTTACGATGGCTTCTTAGCGATATGGGTGTTTCATTCTTCACCAGCACACCTATCAATTGTGACAGTCAGAGTACTATTTAGATCACGCACAATGATGTCTTTCATGAACGTACGAAGCATATTGAGATTGATTGTCATTTCGTCAACACCACTTTTCTCAGCGGACCATTTCACTCTCTTCAGTGACATGAGTTGATCAGATTGCTGATCAACCACCACCAAGACGGTTGCATACACTTGTATCCAAACTCAATTTGATCTCTTCAGAACCACCTTGAGTTTGAGGGGATATGAAAATATAGGAATATGACCGTTGTAATATGACCGTTGTAAATATGATCGTTATAATATGATCGTTGTAATCATCCTATAAATAGAGGACTTTTGTATAGGTTTTAATATATACATGATATATTACTTCAAATAATTTATCAGAAGTAACAATCAGAATGTGCAGCATCAAATTGCTAGAAATGAACAGTTCTCAGTACCATTATACTGATCTTCCTCTGCGAGGAGGACCACTAGCTAGAGTGGGCTAGCCTTTTATCCATGGATTGTTTCTCGTGGTCCATCGACACTCAACTGATCGTCGGCAGCTTCCATGTTTATGCATGATACTACTGACCTAGAAAACGATGGACAGCCAAATTATACAGCAATAGACATCACACGTTCATAGATAGATACTTCAGATAGGAAACTCCAATCATGCGGTTTGCTTAAAGATGATCCAATCGAATTTTAGATGGGATGATCAGATATGGATGAGAGGATGGTAACGTGAGCAAGTTCGGTGCGAGTTAAGTGACAAAATTGCTCACAACGTATTTTCTCAAGTGCAGATTATAAGTTCCCTTACAGCCTCAACTTTAATGCTGCCACTGACCTAGTGGCCAGTTAATACCACTTTCCTAGTGAACACCTGATTCAAACTACACTCTCGTTCGAATCATGTGAACATTATCCGTCAATGCAATCGAAAGGAAGTTCCGTTTTGTGCCTTAGTTGGTCGGACGTTATGTTCCGTACTTTGAACAACTTTCCGACGCTTCCAGAAACCGTGCTCATTTGTTATCTGCAAGATGGACAGCTGTAGTAAATGTTTCGCATAGCAAGCAGAATGTAATTATAATTAACAGTAGACTTTGATGAATTGCGTCTTTTATGGTTATTCTTGATAGCAGTCAATCCAGCATCTTTTTCCTACCCACATGACATTTTTGGTGAAAATGATGACAACCAAAGAAAGCATATGCAATTCCCAAGGAGAAAAGCTTGAAAGATATGATGAACTCCATGGAAATTGATCCATGAGATCATATTCTTGTTGACTCTTAAGCCAAGTGAAAAAATAGTAGTACTAACAGAAATATACGATCACAAAAAGGTTCATCCAAGTATAACTACAAAAACAGAATATTTTGACAGGAACTTGAACATAATGTGCATATTATATATGCGTATAAATTTCAGGTACTCCATAGGTATAAGCACTTCTACACATACGATGACTGTTTGTCAACAGTTAAATAAATGAAGCATAAAGTTAGGGGTAGAAATTTACTATATCTTACACAATATTGCAAGAAACTTATATCTCACAAATTCTTCTTCAAATTCAGCCAACGGTTTCCTGGAACATAGGTTTCATGCATGTATTCAAGGATAGCGGCTCCTTTGTGTACACCACAAATTAACTACTCCCTCGATCCTATATTAATTACAACATATACGCATATTATATTATTCTATATATCTGAATATATTTCTCGTTTTCATATCAAATCACGTCTGATCGGTTCGTAACATATATTAGGGTGAACTATGTAACTTATACAAATATTGATGTTTTACAATAAATTTATTAAAAAAAAAATGTTTGAATATCGTTGTACATGAGTCAAACTTTATATCAACATACATACAAAGTCAAAACGTTTCAATATTTTCGAAACGGAGGGAGTATTTTTACAATAAAAAAAGGCGACATGTGATCCATATAAATCCTATGAATATACTCCCTTCGTCCTATAATTTTTCTTGCAACACTTATTATTTTGGATCGTTTCATAAATCTTACAATATTTACTTTATTTTCTTATTTGAAAATAATTTTTTATTAAAATAACCATACTATACTACTATACTCCACTACCTCCTCCCTCATTATCTTTCATTCTTTTACATCAAACCTACCAACATAAAAAATCATAATATACTAATCAAAATATACCAAATTTAACACACACATAAAAAATCAATCCAAATCAAACGTATAAGTTTTGTGGGAAGGAGGGAGTATATCATTTATATTCCCTCCGTCCCATGAAAAATACAACATTTGACTTTACAGAGGCGTCGATACAAAGTTTGACACTACTGTAATAACGATCTAATGTAGTCTTTTATAAATTTATCGTGAAGCATCAATAATTATGTATATTACGTACTCCAACCTAATACATGTTGCGAGACGATCGGATATAATTTAATATGAAAACGAGATTTGTACTCCAACATGATCTGCGGTCCTATAAAACAATGTTTTTTGTAAGATTATCGTGAAACGTCAAAGATAATATAAATTTAATATTATAATTATGAGACAAAATAAAATTTATATCATATTATTTGATACTAAAAAATAATACATCGGAATGCGTATTAAATAATATACTTATTGCATAATGTTATAATTAATATGAGATGGAGAGAATAATTAAAATGTTTATATAGTTAGTAACAGATCCACATGCATTATTGATATCATAAGATGCTACTTCACAATCCAGTGGATAAAACAATAACCAACCTTCTATAAATGGACAATGCATAGTGAGATCTGTTCAAGATTTCTTGGGTACCTCAAAAACCTAACTCTGAAAATTTACTTCCAACATAAGATAACCAAACCATGAATCCCTAAGTGTCATAATGACCTTCACTAACTTATCTCTTATTCACTATAGTAAACTCAGACTATCTCAAAAAACTTAGAAGGGTTCTAGTTGATGTAGAAAGGACCGATTACAATATGAGTGGGTCCAATGATGCTAGCAAAGAAACAAAGAGCATAGAGCATGAGATGGAATGCATGTGACCCACCACATCAAATCTCATTGCTCCTTGGCATGATGATGATGCCATGAGATAAATTCACCAAACTATTCACCCAACAGATACTACTACACATGGGCACACTCCTCTTCACGGGTCTCTTTGTGACTTTCATCAATTAGCTTCCTAGGTTCGTTTCTCCTCCCTATATCAATTATTGAGCTTTTCATCCACTTCAATTCACTCAAGAAACAGTTCCTCATCGCCTTTAATTCCTCCCCATAACACAAACATACACTCCCTTTTCCCTGTATATAAAACCTACACGCGCTCTTCCGATCAAATAATCTACAAAAGCTTAGAACAACATGGGCATGTGCACAAGCAAAGATGATACTACAGGATCACTAACATACCAATGCCAAGATCAAGATCAAGTTGATTTCATGCAGAAAGTGAGGCTGCTGCAGCAGGAGATGAGCATGTTGCTACAACAAAGAGAGGAGGAGAGGAAGGGATACGAGAGGGACGCGGCGGGGTTTGCGAGGCGCGAGGGGAAGTGGAAGGAGGAGAGGAGGAAGCTGAGGGATGAAGTGAGGAGGCTGAGAAAGTGCTTGAAGGAAGAAGGGAAAGGAGAGGAGGGGTATGATGGGAAAGAAGGGAAAATGTTGGAGGGAATTGTGGTGAGCAGTTTGGTTGTGGAGAAAATGAGGGAGGAAAGAGCTAGGAGGGATGAGGCCATTGAGAAGTGGAAGATGCTCTATCTTGCTATCAAGAATGAGCTTGATGATCTCATTGAGAGGACTCATCAGCAAGGTAAAATCATAAAATACTATACATCATGTCGAGAAACCAACTCTAAAAGGGGAAAAAAAATAATCAAGCTTTAGATAGAACACTCACGGATATAGCTGTCTCTGAGCACGCCGAATCGAGTCGGTTTGTTGCTGTGATAGATTGACGCACGACCAATGCACTATGGAGTAACACAAATATATTGAGCATCAGCAAGTCACTGTTTCATGAGTCATGACCATTGAAGTGTGAGCATATATCACATTCCTAGACACGTGATAACTCTCTGTTAACAAGTCACAAGAAGACAAAACAAATATAACAGTTAGTACTTTGGAGCAAGCAGTGCGAACAAAAACAAACCAATTTGTAAGCAGCAACTGTTTAGTAAAGTTTCATTGCAAAGCTAGTAGTAGGTGGTAATATTTGAATCTTAGGAAGTTTAGACTCGATCGTGCTTCTTAAAATCACGATCATGATATTCTGACTCGATGCTGGCGTATATATGCATGATCAAATGCAGGTTATTCAGGGCGCTAACTAAATCCCTAACCCAAAGAGGATAATATAGTTCACCATCATCCTTGATTCTAGTCAGCTCAGATCTCTAATCCTTTTTGGCTCATGTGAATAATTAACTCAGCAGCATGTGCTGTTTCAAATGGAACAAATTTAGTAACACAGAGTCACAGACACTATTCAGCATGAAAAGTCTAAAAATGTCCTGGAAGAAAACATCAGCAATAAGATACAGATTAAATATTGGCTCTATTATCACATGTTTCAGCTTTTAATAGAACTGATCCATCATAAAATTAGCACTTGATGCAGGTAGACAATGGCATATATATGCTTTTAAGCCCTCCAACTCTTTGAGGGCCTTCTATGAAAAATTTATTCGACGTTTTGAAAGATATCAATCCTCGGTCGCGAGGTTAATCCAGCACTTTGAGGTAGTTTGTCCAAATAGTTCAGTTGCAAACTTTGGTTAAGCTGGAGTATAACACATGCCTTGTGCTGTTTCTAGGAGGGGCGATTTGCTGGAGAGGAGCAGAAGAAAACTTCACGGAAGCTCTGAAAAGAGAATTGAATACTAAAGATGAAAAGATACAAGCACTGAAGGCGCAAATAGCGGCCATGGAGCAAGAGGAGTACAAGAGGAAAAGGGAGTTCGACATTCTAAGGCAGAGCTTGAGAATTGTAACCAACAAAACGAAGGCCATTTCATAGACAGATGGTTACCAGGAGAGCTACTCTTGAGCTTGTACTTAGAAAAGACCGAAACTGGCATTGTAGATAGATGGGTAGTCTCCTATCCGATTAACTGGGCTAGTAGTCGATAAAGTATAGGATAATAGTTATCCTCTGTATTCAGTATCATCACCTTTCACAGATTGAAGCTTTAGGCCGCCTGCATATCAAGGAAATTGACCGAATCTTCATTCAATTAAGGGGAGGGGGAGGGGGTGTGGTTGGCATATGGCTATTACTAACCTTTTGCAGAACAGAATTCTGGTATGCAAGATGCTGCTTGTAACATAAAACTATATGTACTTTCCTATGGAACAACGATTCGGTGTGACATTCCTGTACAGAGGAAAGCTTAAGGGTCAAAGAAGCCAGAAAGTAGGGTCTCAGACAGAGTTGTAAACACACATTTCAATATGCAATACGCTACACCGTATCACACATATGATAGCGGTTCAAAAACATTACAAAAGATATAAAAACCGCTACCATAGATCTATAGAAACGGTTTGGAAACTGTTGAGTGGTATTTGTGCACGATATGAGTATATTTCGAACTTAATTTTTGTTAATATTCTATACGTTTCACTCTATTTATGTTTAATTTTTATTTTTGGAGAGTACTCTAATTATGAGTACTCTATTAGGTTGTTAAAAAAAATTTGGAGATTGAATCAAGAAATCATGAAAAAATTCGAAAGAGCTTTGAAACCATGGTCTAAAAAAGTGGAACCGCAATTTTGATTGACAGTAAATTTGAAGATTTTCCACAAAGAGTTGAAATCATGGTTTTGATCATTTTGAGACCACGGTTTTGATTTAAATTTCATAATTTTGAAGACTCATATTTATTTTCCAATTAAATTTTCTAAATATCTTATTGTTGGGAGATTAAAAAGGAAATAATTTATAATAAAAGGGGATACACAACATAAAAAAAAAGAAAAAGAACACACACACGAGACAAAAAAGAAGGAGAACGCCCGGAGGCTTCGTCGAGAAAATTCGACCTCTCGTCGGATTCATCACGAAGTTCTTCTTTATCATCTATTTTCATGTTTTCTTAATTTCTTGTTGTGTTTCTTGATTTGACAATGAACTAATTTTACTTTTTAGGGTTACGATGTAGCGGTATTTTTAACAGATTTAATCTTTATTGTCGATATTAGACCTTTGATTTATTTTTAATGATTGAGTATTCAATTCTATTCTTAATGCTTTCAAATGATTAATCACATTTTGAATGATTTGTGGATCCTAATTATTTCGAGAGAAAGATTAGAGTTTATAACGTGGAATTGAATACGTATGCGTGACTTGTGTAGTCATTACATGAAAGTTCATCAATCGTAATGAATTCTTAATTTTTCAATGCACATAGGGATATGATACATTACCTTTTAAGAAATTTTTTTATAGATCTTGGAAGGGATTTTAGTATAATTTTGGGAGTCTCAACTATCAAACTTATAATTAATTAAGCCCAACTAGATGCAAGAATTGAATCTAAAGCAAATATGATGAAATTGAACACCCTAGACATTTAATATTGTCGAGTACCATCATCTTAGTGTTACCAATTTATTTCATCATTCTACTTCAGTTTACCTCAAAGTTTATCACCAAAATTTTATCTCATTCAATTTAAGTAAAAATATCAATTTTTATTTGCAAAATAGTGTTTGTTGGAAGATACTCTACTCACTATTATATTACTTATTAACGATTGTGTACCCTATATATATATTTTTCGTGATAAGTTTTTGACGTCGTTGTCGATGACTATTGATTTATATTTAAATTGATAGATCTATTTATTTTGAATTCTTTTGATTTTTATCGTTGA
Organism: Drosera capensis; assembly: GCA_001925005.1. NCBI lineage: Eukaryota > Viridiplantae > Streptophyta > Magnoliopsida > Caryophyllales > Droseraceae > Drosera > Drosera capensis. The sequence goes on from LIEC01006044.1 coordinate 30,832, forward strand.
TTACTGAAAGTTGTTCTTATTTGCAGAGTCTTTTTAGTTTATGAAAAAAAGCGAAAAGGAGTCATCAATTCCGTCCAGAGCTTGAGAAAACCTGCAGCTTGAACATAAAAAGAAGGAGGATGTCAGTAGAGACCTTGTTAAGGCTCTTATTATCGATGATAAAACCACGTTTGAAGCGTATAAGATCAGCAAGTGTAAAAGACACTATACCTAAAAAAAGTGATAAAAGAGACATAAATATCATATAAGGAATTATCTCCTGAAGAGGATAATGTCAGTAGAGACCTTGTTAAGGATTTTATTCTCGATGATAAACAACGCCTGAAGCGTATAAGATCAACAAGTGTAAAACACACTATATCACAAAAAAGAAGTGATAAAGAGACATAAATAACACATAAGGAATTATCTCCTGAGGAGGATAATATCCTTGATGAAGTTTCACAATTTGAAAATCAAAAGATCTCGATCAATTATGTGCATGCAAATCAAGTATGGGATCTATAAGATATCATTATTGATGACATATTTGCATATGCTATTATATGAAAAATTTATGTCTTCTGAACCGAGAAATGTTCAGGAATGTAAACAAAAAAGGGATTGATCAAAATGAAAAGATGTAATTTAGGTAGAATTGCAATCTTTGTTTTAAAGAGAAGTATTTGTGTCTATAGTTCAAACACCAAATGGCATTATCCCTGTTGGAAATAAATAGATTTTCGTTCAAAAACAAAATGAAAAGAATGATATTGTGAGGTATAAGCCTAGATTAGTACCCCAAGGATTCTCACAAATACTTGACGTAGATTATGAGCAAACATATTCTTCTGTAATGGATGAAATCACTTTTCGTATTCTTATTGATCTGACAACCATGAAAAATCTTGAAACTAGACTCATGAATGTTGTGATGACATATTTATATTGATCATTTGATAAGAATATCTATATGAGAATCCCTGAAGGATTCAATGTGCCAAAGACAAAAAAATCAAATCAGTTATACTTAGTTAGCTACAATGGTCCTTGTATGGATTAAAGTAATCTCATCGTATGTGGTATAATCGATTTCACAAGTATCTGATTAAATTGGGATACATAAATAATGATGTATGTCCATGTGTCTTTATGAAGAAATCACAAGATAGTTTTTCTATCATCGTTGTGTATGTGAACGATCTCAATCTTATAGATACTGCATAAGATCTCACAAATGTGGCCTCACTTCTGAAGAGTGAATTTGTAATGAAAAATTTTGACATGACCAAATTTTTTCTGGCATACAAGTTGAACAATTACAAGTGGAATTTTTTTCCATTAATTGTTATATATTGAGAAGATCCTTTCTCGATTTTACATGAATAAAACTCATCCCCTAACATCTCCAATGATTATTAGATCATTAGATATCAAGAAAAATGAGTTTCAACCTTTAGAAGAGGGAGAAGACATCTTAAGAATTGAAGTTTCTTATTTAAGTGTAATTGATGCGCGTATGTACCTTACTAATTGCACAAGCCCAGACATTACTTTTGCGATTAACTTATTAACCAGGCATAGTTCATTTCCTATAAGAAAACACTGAAATGGAATTAAGTATGTCATACGATATCTTCATGGAAGCGTCGAAATGAGGATATTCAAGAGGAGTGAAATCCACACTAATTGAATTTGCAGATGACGGGTATTTGTCAAATCCACACAAAATAAGATAATAAACATGTTATGTATTTACTTTGGGAGATACTGCAATATCGTGGAGATCGGTGAAGTAGAGTCTTACGGCAATATCTTCTAACCAATGAGAGCTTATGCAGTGCACGAGACTAGCCAAGAATGTATGTCACTGAGATCCATGATACAACATATAAAGGAGTCATGTGGGTTATCTTCACTTTGTGAAAAGCCTATAATCTTATATGAACATAATGTATTTTGTGTTGCACAATTCAAAGGAGGCTACATCAAACGCGATAGAACAAAGCATATATCAGCAAACTTCTTTTGTTCACATGATCTTCAGAATGATGACGTTATCGATGTGCAACAAATTTGCTAAAGTGATAACTTAACATATTTATTCACAAAGACATTACTGGGAACAACCTTTGTGAAGCTCAAAGACAAGATTGGAATGAGAAAATTTAATAATCTTCTTCAACAAAATTATATTGTTGAAAGAAATTTTGTTTCGAGGAGGGTTTGTACTTTTTTTCCTTTGTCATGGTTTTAATCCCACTAGATTTTTTCTGAAAAGATTTTAACAAAACAATCATATTAGGTGCTAAATACATCAAGGGGGAGTGTTGTAAATTATAAAACATAATGATCCCTTGAAAATGATATATTTACATCTAATCCTATTTTTTATTTCACTTATTTTTTAGGCTACTAAAGGAGTACATCTAATTAGTCATTAATTAGATCTAAACACTTTAATTAGAAGATAAAAGATTAAACGTTAATAAATCACTTTGAGCATTATAAATAAAGCTCATTTATAAAGTGTTATGTACAGATTTATAAGAGAAGAAAATCTCTTTCTCTCCCTATATTCACTCTAAAATAATTTAATTATTTTGTTAATTTTGATGTTTATCTTTCGACGAAATCAATCCGGATATATAGATAAATTGATTCAACCTGCGCGAGAACTTGTTCTATAACCGTCAACATTTATTCTGTATCTTATTGCTGATGTTTCCTTCTAGGTCATTTTTGGACTCTTCAAGCTTCATGGTGTCTGTGACTGTTACTAAATTTGTTCCATTTCAAATAGCACATGCTGCTGAGTTAATTATTCACACAAGCCAAAAAATGATTAGAGATCTGAGCTAACTAGAGTCAAGGATGATGGTGAACTCTATTATTAGGGGAAAAAAACGAACTTTTTAGGAAGTTAGTTGATGAAAGTCACAAACAGACCCGTGAAGAGGAGTGTGCCCATGTGTAGTAGTATCTTTTGGGTGAATAGTTTGGTGAATTTATCTCATGGCATCATCATCATGCCGAGGAGCAATGAGATTTGATGTGGTGGGTCACATGCATTCAATCTCATGGCCTCTAGTCTTTATTTCTCGGCTAGTTTTATTGGGCTCACTAATATATTTCCTTCGTATATATTGATTATAATCTTTTGATTTAGATAACGTATCTTTTCATCTGGATTGAAGTTTTATAAATATGTTGAACTTTTCGTTAGCATTTCATTAAAACGCTTCTGCGTTCGTTTGAGATAGTCGAGTTCATTATAATGAATTAAAGATAAGCCAGTGAAAGTCATGACAACATTGGAGGAATTCGTGGTTCGGACGTTGTAAATTGAAAGTTTTTCAGAGTTGGGTTTTTAAGATGCCATAGAAATCTTGATCAGATCTCACTATGCATTGTCCATTTATAGAAGGTTGGTTATTGATTTTATTCAATGAATTGTGACGTATTATCTTATGATATCAAAAAATGTTGATCTGTTACTAGCTACAAGCATGAGATGCTATAGCATGCGGATTCCTCCTCGTTGGGTGTACATGAATATTGGTCTAGTTGTCTCAAGTTCTATGAAAAGATTAATCTTAGGATTTATATGGATCACATGTCAGCCGTTTTTGGTTGTATAAATAGTTGATTTGAGGTGTACTCAAAGGAGCCGGTATGCGTAACTACACGCATGAAACATATATTCCAGGAAACCGTTGGGCTTCATTTTGAAGAGGAATTTGTGTAAGATATAAGTTTCTTCCAATAATGTAAGTTATAAGTTTTTTTTTTGGATTTTAGTATGTTTTGATTAAATTTGATTACATTTTAATGTGAATCCGTAACGTCGATTTGGAACGACTTTGAGCTTAACGTAATCTGCGTTTATTGAAGATGAACATAGTATATTAACACTATCAAAACTCATATAGGGTGACTGAGAAATTGATGCTCAAAGTGTGATGTATGGTGCATTTAATGTGGTGGAGTGTAACAAAATGTTGCTAACCCATATTGAATTTTGTGTAAGTGAAAGAGTGCCTTAAAATCGGGAGTCTTGTGATAACGGATGGGTCCCTTGGGAGTATTCAATTTTGTGATAAGGGAGGACCTAGGCATTGTTATGGTTAACACACGCGTGTGTGCCGGGTCGCCGGGTCTTTGGGCTACTGGGTCAAGTCTATTTTGGCATGAGTTGTATTCAAAAGTTATTCTGATTCCATCTTCTTCCTTTCCTTTTGTACACAACACGAGCGTATCGACGTGTTGTATTCTTTTTTTTTTTTGTCATTGTATCTTGGAGGCTCTTTGCCATAGTCCGTATGCACAGAACGAGACAAATTAATCTTAGAAAAAGAGTGTTATTTACCTTGACATAATCCATATCTTCTTTCCTTAAACACCATCTCATCTAATCATTAAACAAGCAACAATCTTAAGACTAATTTTATATACTACTTGATTGTGACTTGATGATTGCTTTGGGAATTGATTGATTTGTCTATGGATACCAACTACTTCGCTTACAAGTTTGATTATCTTCTAGACTAGGAATGTGATTGCTTAGTCTACTGTTTCTAATTACAAATCCTACAGATTTCTATTGCCTACATCAACGTAATATAGATCTATTAACATATTTCTATCTATGTTCCAAATGGCAACTGAGGTTCCAAATGTTGTGACTGAAACGAGCGCGGACCCTCCCCATGTTCTTTTACCACAGTCTATATAGGGAGAAGCCTAGGAAGTTCATGGGGGTGGACTTCAAGAGATGGCAGCAGAAGATACTGTTCTATCTCATCACCTTGAGCCTGACAAAATTCCTGAGGGAAGACAAGCAAATACTGGACGAGAAAGAGAACAACCTTGTCAAGATAGTGTCGTTGATGGCACAATGATTTTTGATGCCGCAACTACATCTTGAACAGACTCGACAACACATTGTATTACGTGTACAGTTCGTTTGAGACCGTCAAAACTCTTGGCGAGTCCTTGGAAAAGAAGAACAAAATCCAGGACGCTGGATCGAAGAAGTTCGTGGTAGCTCGATTCTTGAAGTTCAAGATGTTGGACTCCAAAATGGTGATGAGTCAGATCCAAATCATTATCCATGAATATCTATGAGACCTTTCAAGTCGCCGCCATCATTGAGAAGTTACCTTCTTCCTGGAAGGACTTCAAGAATTATCTCAAGCACAAACACAAGGAGATGAAACTTGAAGACCTCATTGTTCGTCCGAGGATGGAGGAGGACAACCGTCTGGCTGACAAGAAGACAGACAAGATGTCGCTAGAGGCGAGAGCCAATCTAATGGAACCTGGGACAAGGCGAAAGAGGAAGAAACCTGGGAAGGAAAAGTAGAAACAAGGACAGACGAAGAAATTCAAAGGCAATTGCTTCGTCTGTGGAAGCCCAACGATAGAGCCAAGGACTGCAGAGCAAAGAAGGATGGTCAAGGAAAAGTTAACTTGGCCGAAAGTGAAAACATGTCTGTTGGAATGTTCGAGTTGAGTTTTAGTGCAGTGATACTGAAAGTCAATGTGATCGAGAACACACGAGAGTGGTCCGTGGATACTGGAGCAACCAACCATACTTGCGCAGACGAGGGAATGTTCTCAACATACACACCTATTAATGACTAGGCACTACACATGGGTAATTCTGCATTATCTCTTGTCGCTGGACAAGAAACTGTTATGGTGAAGCTTACTTCAGGAAAAGAACTTACCCTTAAGAATGTATTACATGTACCTAATATTAGAAAAAAATCTAGTCTCTGGTTCATTGTTGTTTAAGGTAAGATTTAGGCTAATTTTTTTAGTAAGATAGGTTTGTTCTGACCAAAAACAGCATATTCATAGACAGAAGATATGTACTTAGTGGCCTATTTAAGGTCAACTGTATGCCTATATCC
>LIEC01006045.1:0-22042 GCA_001925005.1 Drosera capensis
CCAAAAAAAAAAAAAAGAAAAAAAAAAGAAACTTAAGAGAGTTCAGTTTCAAGCAACTAATATGTCTTCTCCTGGAAAGCCCATTCCGACCGAGCCTAAACAGCATAGGCTTCCACCAAAAAGAGGGGACGTTAAACGTCGCATTGCAAAGGAAGCGGTGAAGAGTTTAGGAATACTTGCCGGCAAAATAGGCCAATGCGGCAAGAGCTCTGATACATCTGTGATGCCTACTCCTGCATCAGCTCCAGATCCGCCTTCGTAGTGAAGATGGCATGGAACATAAAGATGCAATGCGGAAAGGTTAAGGCAGACTAGCCATAGAGGTGAAAATGCGTGTGTTCCAAGTTGTGGTCAGCTTGTTTTCTAAAACAACAGCTGTAATGTGACCAGATGGTAATGGTAAGGGTATGTATATTTTATCATATGGAAGGATTTGGTATTGATAGGTATCACAATTGTTCATTCTATGAAATCAACATAAACTGAAGAACAAATACGAATAAATTTATTCTGTCTAATATCCAAATAGTAAGTAGCTAAAAGATACTCTTCAAAATTCAGCACACAAGAAACTGTTACCTTGGAATCGAAAGACCATGTCAGAGTTCCTCAAATCTTCTGAAGCAATCTCACCAGACCAAATAATTGCCAATCAGCCATCGTTCGACAAGGTAAGCCAGCAAATTAACAGCGTTTCAGAAAAGCCTTGCATCTACAAGTAACAGTCATAACAATGCTTAATAGACTCAAAAAAGCCAGTCTTCTGGTTTGCCGTAACGATTCCCTAAATGGCCCCAACACCAGGAGAAGGATCAATAGTTGTAAGGGCTGGTAAAGTAGAGAGCAGCCATCAAGGTTGTCTCAATTTCTCAGGATTTGTTTTTAAAATAAATACACCCTGAATTAATCAAATTACCAATCAAAAGGTCATACCTGATCAGATGCGGTATGTTAAACTGATTATGTCTCCATCCCTCCATAGGCTAACGATGCTGGAGATCTCAACATACCCACCGACCCTGATTAGATAAACTCGCATAGCAAACCAGAGAATACAAGGTTTCTTACATCATCTCTTCTTTATAACAGTAACAAGCTTGCAAAAATTCAAGGACAAAAAAGTTTGGAGATGTTTACAGAACAAGAGTCTAAGGCTTGTGAATATCCAGCCAAAAGAGAATCAGAGTCAGCCATCTTCCCAGACAACCAAGTGCTTCAAGCCATGGAGTCTCAAATAAAAACGTTGTGCGAAGAAACAAGAGTTTCTTACCATGGATAGCTATGTGGGACAAAATATCTAAGTCGCCCTTTATTCTCCGAACCACATGAATCGCCTCTTCCTAGGATCTGTACTAGGGTCGACTGACGCAACAAGGTAATGGTCCAATAGATGCCCATACTATAGATATATAGATATATCTATATCTACCTATATCTAGGAGCTGGCCTAATCCCGTCTCCGCCTAAAAACTTGAGATGCTGGGGTGACCGTCTAAAGACCCTAACTCACTCCATTTTTTCCTTTCGTAAATACCCTGCTTTCGCCTTGCATAACATAAGGAAGACTCAAGGTTACAACATCGAATTCTTAGAGTATAGAAAGCCACATCTACCCCCGACCTGCGACCTGATATGCAGCAAGAAGTAGGCATCCGTGCTCCCAGATTTATGCATGACTGCTGATCTTACCATAACACCTAACTTGGAATATCACATAGACAGCAGAGTAAAAGCAAATTAGATAAGAAACAGTGTAGATTCTCTAGCAATTCAGAAAATAAGGTCTATCTGCCATCATGTTGAATGATTAACATGAAATGAGGTCACTAAGAATATAACTTTGGTGAAAGAAAAAAACGTGATTGAACAATTTTGTTATAAATACCTACTGTTAGATCAAACACTAATCACTGATTATAAATATGTTGATAAATAGTGCTTTATGATTTAGTTTACGAACCGAAGAAATAATAATTGATCAAATACATTTCCATAATGTTACTTCAGGGAATTAGGCAGGTCGCACCAAAGACCAGTACTGATAAACTAATACAATCCTCTCCACACGTGTGTTGCTATTTATGGCTTCAGAGCTCTAGTTGCCAAGTCATGGATTTTTCAACTGCAAATGTGATTTCTACGACAACAGCAGTACATGAAATTTTGGGTGGAAAGTTGTTTAAAAAGATAAATAAATAACGCATGAACAACCTGTGTAAACAGATTTTGCTTCATAGGCATAATGCCAACTGTACAAATAGTAGACATGGTGATGCACTTGAACTTTTTCATGCATCAACGAAATGAATTTCTCTTTCTTCCTATTCCATTTTCCTATTCTTTATAATCAATGACCAAATACACTAATAACAGGACAGAACAGCAAGTGTTCATTTTAGGACTTTATGATAAGGCTCAGCAATATATCCATGTCTGTAAGCAATTCGTTGCAACTTATCATAACCAGCAAGCACTCCAGCGCCTGCTACGCCTAAAAGAATATTAGCCGTCACCCCGCGATACAGGCCTTGGAAACCTTCATGCTGGATTATCTCCCGCAATGCGTGAATTGAGTTACGATACTTGAAAGGCTGTCCCGATGTAAGCATCATCCTTCTTCGTAGGGTGTCAAATGGATAGGCACATACGCCAGAGACGGTTGTTACACACCATCCCAGCAGGAAACTAGCAAAGAATTTATCCTGAAACATGAAATTTTGTGGAAGCAAAGCTGATCAACAGAACTGAACAGAGGAGAGATTCAGACAGTGAACAAGATAGACTTCGAATGTATATAAAAGAGCATATGCAACTAGAAGGAATAAGGGATCAACTTGGAAATTATGAGAATTCCCTCAAAATTACTTGTCCAGCTAAACTCGAACCCTATACCAAACTTAACTGGAATTATCTGAAGCTTTTGTCTGTACCAACCAAGGGAATCAAGTCCAAGAGGACATGAGAAACGATGAAATGCAGAATTTAACAAAGTAGGGACACTTGAGGCATGTGCCAATAAGAGTAAAAGCACTAACCTCAAATGGCCCAACTAACACAACAGGTTTCATGGTGTCATAGATCCCAAAGTACATACCCCTATACAGAGTTATCCCAACAAGTGAAACCCCGAATCCTCGGTACAGCCCTTTGATTCCGTCACTGGAAATAGTCTTTGCATATACATCAAGAAGCCCCTTGAACTGACGTCCTCTGTTGTTGGTCCTATCCCTTGAATCAGTACCAAGTCGCGTGCGTGCATAATCCAAGTGATACAGGAATAACAAAGTCGTTGCACCAGCAGCACTTCCTGAAGCAACATTTCCAACAAACCACTTCACATATCCGTCTCTCTCCTTGGAATGTCCAAAGAGGCTCTTGAAATAACCCCTGAATGCGAAGCTGAAAGCCTGCAGAAGTCACAAGTGGCGGTAAATCACCTTGATTACTCCTAACCAACTATAGTTACGCGACGCTGTATTGCTCTAATCACAGTGGCATTCCGCATGATGAGAACAACACACTGAAGTACAATTTTTAATGACCATGAAACGCAGTGTTCCGCTTACCGCAAAGCACTCAACTACGGAATCCTAAGTTCCTAACTGCTAATGAACAATAATTCGCCTCCTACCAAAATATCGTAACCCTACTGATTCATCATCAATAGCTTCATTCGCCGCATCATCCGAATCATTCCATTTTCTTCCAAACGCTAATCACATCATATCTCCATCACATTACATCCAACTCGCCTTCTCGATGGTCAATCCAACAACAACATCAAACACATTCCTTCTTTCGACTCCAACCAAAAAAGCATTGATCCAATTCATCAACGATTGATCGCTGATTGCATACCTGAGTGGGGAAGTACCGTATGACATTGGCCTGATTCCCTCTCCAGAAAGAGAATACGCCTTCTTCCTTCAAAATCTGCCTGAAACAGTCGACGACGCCGGTGTAGGGTTGCCGAAGATGGCCGAACCTGATGAGCTCGCCTTGGTTCTGCAACAACAACTTCACTCTCTCGATCGGCGCCGCCGCCGTCTTGGACACCGCCGCAGCCGTCCCTGCCATCACCCAGTCCGCGGAGAACCGCTCGCTCCGCGTCGCCATGGATTGATCGATCCAGTGTTTGATGGTGGTGTGCGATTCAAGTTCATTGTCTGATCTCCTCCGTTCAAATTGGTTTATGACTAGGAAAAAGAAATAAATTTAATTTTAAATTTAATTTGTATAAACTTTGATTTTATTTATTTTAAATTAGAGTTTAATAAAATAATGATAAAAATTGAACTCTATAAGTATTATTTTTTTGTTTTTGATCGATTTGATTTCTTGACATAATATCAAATTAATTATTACGATCAAAAGAAAAATAGAGGAGAATAGAAAGATTACAATTTACAACGCCACAAAGCTCGATGTATTCATTCAAGGTTTGCATAGTATTTAGGCTGTGTTTGTGAGTATAGGAATGGGGGAGAGATTTTGGTTATTTTGTTTTATTTGTGAGATTTTTAATAAGATGAGGTAAAGGATTTGAAAAAAGAATTGATAAAAAAATTTCCTTCCAAAATATAAAGATTTGAGGAGAAAATATCTCAAGTGATTTTAAGTTGTCTTGCTTACATAAGTTAAATTCAATTTTCTTCTCAAATCTGACCAACAAAAAAAAAACCATTTTCCTTTCCTTTTAAACCCCACGGAAATTTTTTCACCCAAAGTCCTTCTAACTTTCCTTCCAATTCTTTTCTTTTCCCTCCTATGTTAAACTCACGAGCACATCACATTAAAGGATTTTGACTACTTTCGTTTCTTTTCCACCCTTTTCCTATAAAAAAGAAACTCCCAACCACACTCGAACCCTCACCTGAAAGTCACAAACAAAGCCTTGGAAGAGAGAGTTTCTATGTGAACAAGTTCATATTATTATGCACGACTACACCTTGGACATCCTTGCAGCTAGTAAAGAGAATCATTTCTTCCTACAATTGCATTACACCCCTGAATCGCTATACTTGATGGCAGATCAATAAACCTCAGCATCCGGCTCAATTCGCAGTTCACTTGGCCTTGGCACACCGGGCTGCATTTTCAGTCCAGTAACTTGCTACCCAGCCGTGCATCAGCAATTCCAATGCGTAGATGAATAAGCATTCAGCATTGTGTACAGATTGCTTTTCCATCCTCTCTGTTTACACGGTGACACAAAAAACGTACAACTTACTCCTCTCACATCTTTACACAGAGCTCCAATGCATGATAGAGTCTAGCAGTATAGAGAACCTAAGACTATATGGGCACACAGGTCCTGAGAATGGGGAAGCTATACCAGAAATCTCTTTTTGTAACTTTCTACCAGCTCCTTCGGATCACGTTGGGTGTGTTTAAAGCCCTCGATCTGGTTCATCTCCTGAACAACGTTCAAGCGTGCAAGAATATGGGCACGTTATTCTTGAATTATTACACAAACCGGTAAGTTAAGCCTTAGAAAAATCTATGTGGCACCAGTATCCAAGCAGCAAGTTTTGGTCTCCCAGTAGTGATATCATACTTCCTCACTTCCAACAAGAATGGCTTGAACCTTTCAATAAAAGGCGCATATGCTACATCTACCTGAATGAGAATGCCAACAAACGAAGTCAGAGAAAGGGAGCAGTTTGCGAATTAAAACAATTCACTGATGATGTTGATTTTGGAACTGTCTTTAAAAGAAGAGAGGAAAAAAAAAAGAAATATCACAACAAGGGTACTATGGATAAATCATGATATAAGAATTTCTCCGAAGTGGAAGGCATGCTGAAGTTAAATCACGCACAGGTGAATGGGAAGGTAAGTAGGATATTACCTCACCAGACTGAACTGACCCAGGAAAAAAGGGCCGTCAGTGAACTTGGAAAGAGCAGTTTCAATACAATCCAAGGCAGCACCTGAGACAGCTTACAAATTAACCAGTAAGCAAATTGATGAACGAGAACAATACTATGAGATTTAGTCCAACAGCTCACCCGTTTCTTCATTTATACCCTCTTCTTTGAACGAAGAAATCACAGCTTTATTAAAGGAATCAATGTGTACGAGAGTAAAACATCTGCAAACTCTTTCTTGGCGGTATCCCACATAACACTGGTGTTAGCCATTTCAGAAATGCATCAGCTTAGTTCTAAGAACAGACTATTCATTCTTCACAAGCTTACATCAGGAAAGAGAGAAGGCCCTTCAAAATGGCTATCAATGTACTTGATTAAGTCAAGACTTTCTCCTCTGACCTCGTTATTGTGTTCCAACAGGGTACCTGCAGCAAATTTTGGCAGTAATAAATAAGAAATACGTTTCCATGGAGTATCTTAATGCTTCAGCCTATCCCAACTTATTCCAACCTGTGACACTATCTAAGATGCATTTGTTATGTTCGGATGACTTTAAAGAGATGCAACAACGAAGTAGGAAAATATGATATGCAGAAACATAACCAAAAGGCCCTGAACAATACAAATCACCTTGTTTGCAGGGTACACTTTCTCTTTGTACCAAGCCGGTCTATCTTGGAGATCAATTGGTACCAACTTTATCTTATCTTGCAAACCCTACACCCGAAAAATTTCACAAACATCAATACACTTAAGAATCATAACAACTTCAATACAAATAGGGAACCAAGAATCCTACATTACCTTGCAGTTGCGGGTAATCCACACTCGTTGCACATAGGGACATGTATAAGAGATATACAACCTTGACAAGCATGTTTCCATATCAGTATCCATACTCATATTCACATCAATCAAACCCACCTCGTCCTCCAACCAATCTTCGCCCCAAACCGAAACCCGAGCATTAGAAACCGTATCTGAACCTCAAAACATGACATGATCAACAAAATAACCAAAAACCCAAATAATACCCATCACCACAAATCCCTAAAACCCTACAAGTAAGCAAACCCATCAACCCAAAACAACGAGAAATCACAATATTGGCATGCCAGAAAAATGAACAAAGGAACTTCCAGCATCAAACCTTGTTGTCCCATCAAAGATATCAGGTGGGTCTGATGAAGAACCGAGTGCTGGTGGCAAACCCTCTTCCACATACCTATTTCACACAATACAATACAAAACACAAATCAAACAGAAATTCACACTTTCAGCCACAACAAATAACTGATTATGCATTCATTACCCATAGGCCATCACTGGTGCTGAGAAGCTTCTACTCTTTGTGTGGTTCAAGTGAGAGAGCTGCAATGGGAGAGAAAAAAATTGTGGGTTGATTTGCAGGGGATTATCGATCTTGGGAAACTGGTGAGTTTCGGTGAGTAGTTGAAGGTGGAGAGAGCTGAGCTGAATATGTGATTCAAAGCAGCCATTTTTCTGTGGGTTTTTTTGGTGTGTTGCGCGATTCTCAAATCTCTGCTTTGTGCCTTTGTCTTCTCTTTGGATATGAATACATGGGAGACGAATGTAACCCTCTCCCACGTGACAAACTGCACATGACCAATTCCTCCAGTAAAGAAACATTGAGGGATAGACGTGAAGCTGTTTTGTAATGATAAACATGTGCATTAATATTGATTTAAATAATTTTTTTAATTTATAGATTATTGGGCTGGATCTTTCTTCTAAAAAATGGTCGACCAATATTATAGACTATCTACAAGAAACTATTATCGTCATTCCTATTTTCTTTCTTGGCGATACATTTGACTTAAACTGATGTTTCATCATTTTTTTTTGTGAGCACTGCTAATCGTCATTCCTATAATTTTATTAATATATATTTTTAATATTTTAATAGTGTTATATATAGTTTTAATATTAATATTATTATATTTTTTTATAACTTGTAATATTATTAATATTAATTCTTCATTATCTAATATTAATAATTATTAGCATTAATATTTATTTGATTTAATATTATATTAATTAAATAAAATGATGTGTTTGGGGGTGGGGGGGGGGGGTTGTTCCTTTTTTTGTCCAGATCGTGAGGATTTTTTCTTGACCATGTAGCAGCTATGTGTCATGGTGTGTTATCTCTTGTGTTATGTTTAGATTCACGGAATAGATATAGGAATAAAATGATTTATTTCGACGAAATTAAGAAAATCTTGTTTGTTTTTTTTATTTTGACGGAATGAGGAGGATAACAATTTCCTATTTTTGTCCAGATCGTGATGACTTTTTCTTGACCATGTATCAGCTATGTGTCATGTGTGTTATCTCTTGTGCTATGTTTGGATTCGCAGAATAGAGATAGAAATGAAATGACTTATTCCGATGGAATGGAGAAAATCTTTTTTGTTTGTTTCATTTTGAAAGAATGAAATATTCCATCTGGAATCACATTCCGTCTCAAAACCCACATTTGATTACCGTCTTGATGAAGGGGAATGGTTCATTCCATCCGGAACGGAATGAAAAAAATTATTATTATTGATCATATTTAATTTTATTTAAATAACAAAAAAACTAATTAATTAATCACATATTAAATTAATTAAAGTATAATCATCATGAAAATGAAAATTTTTGAAAGTATAATTGTTCAATTAATTAAGCAAAAGAGTTAAATCAGTAAATAGAAATCATTGAAATTCTTTTGTGGGATCGTCAATGTTGTACCGAGGGTGTATTTAGAGTATACCGAATCAGTATTATCCTTCTTCTGAGATAGCAAGGCAATTCAATTGAATATTGAAACGAAGTATTCGATAATTTCTTCTTTTTCTTCACATAAATGTTAAGTTACGGGTATGATAGTAATTTTCTTTTTGAATTGTGCTTTTATAAAAATATTTTGGTTTAATTATTTAAAGTTTTCATTCCATTTTACTCCATCCCAAAATATCAATCAAACAGACAATACAAAAATATAATATCTTATTCTATTCCATCCTTCCGTTGCATTTCTTCCTCCATTTCATTCCATCCTCAAATCATTCCACCAATCCAAACCCTATACCGCAATGGATAATTCTGTGTAGTAAATTTTCAGCATCTTAAACATCACAATTTTCATCAGTCTACTAAAAGACTGAAGAGATGAGTCTCGAAATTCTGTGTACAAAGCTTGTATATTCGACTTCTCTTCATGCAGTATCATATTAAAAAATGCTCATTGCATTGCATTGTCAACTCAACAAAAGATCTTGTATCATCAGATCAGTTTGTACATACAAGAAAAACTGAAAAAATGAAGTTTTGAATCAGAACAAAAACTTGCTAAATGCACCCAAATATAACAACATGAACCTTATTGTAAACTTGCATTCATGGACAGCATGATCAGCTGCTTTGCCTTCCCCGTTGTAGCAACAAACCAAGCGCCATCAACCACTCCCTTCATCAAGTAGCGTTGCAGCCTGCGCCACCAATCACTATGCAAGTCTGAAAGAGTTAAAGCAATCTATGGAGTTTAATCTTCGCATCAGGAATAACGATCTCTCGGCCATCCACAAAAAAGGTTCCAACACAAACAGTAAAAGAAAGTCGCTTCTCCTTGCTCCTGGTAGCTGTGTCTGACTTTCTCTATCTTGAAATGAATGTATTGCATAGAGAATCTCATGACTCATACAATTTTATATGGTGCACGCACAGCTCCTCTTAGGGACGCCACAGGTCCATGATAGGAGCTCCCCGTGATGAGATGGGAGTTCAAGAACAAGACGACTACTGAGATATCATCATGAAAATGCCTTCTCACTCCTCTACCAATCTTCTTTAGATCAGAGTATCTCATCTCCCTTTTCTTTGCTGCCTCACAGAGGGCAACTTTCACTAGTCTCTTCGCAATTCCCTGCAATAAAATCAATTTTCATATTATAAAGCTGTTATATCTTCAGCATGTGATATTCAAAGAGAGTAGATTATGGTATAAATGCCAATGAATGAGAACCTACATTGCGTGGACTGGTGTTAACCAAGTCAACTGCATGCTGGTTACTGAGGTGCTCCCACAAGCCATCTGAAGCGAACATAAGAAACTGATCTTCAGGATGAAGCTTCTGGACAATAATTGACGGTTCGGCAGAAAGGACAGGCTTATCGAACGAATCTGGTATCCTGAACTTCGGCAACAAAGGCTCTTTATTGAACTCAGCCTTCTTCAAATAAGCATCCCCAATAGACCTAGACACCTACAAGGAAAATGATAAAATGTCATCAGTCTTGATACCATGGTTTTTTATTTTTATTTTAGAAATGCTGAAAAGAGGTTGATACAATAACAGAAGCTCGGTTTAGCAGCAGAAAGACCAACATAGGGCAGTGTGGTGTGAAAGACACTCTAGAACAGACAGATAAAAATTTGTGCCTACAAATTTCAACAAATGCAACAGACCCCAAAATCATGAGCCACTTCATCAGCATGCCGATACAAAGTGACTCCACATGCATCACAGTTCAGACTCCTGCACGAAAAGCAGAGAATGAACTACTCCACTTTGCCCAACACCAGCACCGACAAAGACAGGAGAACGTATTAAAAGTCCTCCAAAGCACAACATACAAGTATACCACTAGAAAAAACAAACTCCTGATGTGAAATGTATAACCGTTCTTGTTTCAGCATATTCCTATGATGGATTTAAGAAAGAGTTAGTACTCTAATCGGTGAAGCAACATGAAAACTTGCCAGACAATATAAGCTTGCAGGCAAAACTGAAAGGCTGAAGGAATTGACTTGCCTCAACCATATGCAAATTTGAACATGGGACTTGGGTAACTCCATAGGCTCCTCTTTACAAAAACAAGAGAGACTTTTAGATAGTGCATAAACCATAGTCAAAATTATTGCAAAGTAGGTTGCAAAGAAAGATACAGAATGCATAGTAATTTTTCAGGTTTAACTTGTAAGAAGATGGCTGCAGGATATCAAGAATGTTAAAATGAAAAATGTCCACAACACAAAGCAAGTGCTAAGCAGTTCCAGATGAATAAGGATCCAAACCTGTATAATGCCCTTCACGCGCCAAACCTGATGCTTCAAAACCACTATCTGAGGGTCTTCTGGATGCAACCTCTGCAGCTCCTCCCTGACAGATTCCTGGCTTGCATTATGCTCGGATGAAAGCTGAACAGCTTTCACTGAATTGTCGAACTTATCAACTTTCCCTAAGACCACACGAGAATCTCCAGCATTTGCAATGTAAAGAAGTCCATTGCATATTACTCCCACCAAGCAACAAGCTCCCACGGAAGCCATCTGTGGGTTTTTCAGCCATTGCTTCCTCACTACAGAAAGAAACTGCTCCTCGGTTGCCAAAAAAGCTTTCTTGATAACATCGGCCGACATTGCTCCATTCTCCGTCGTGAACTCTGCACCATGAATGGCTGTCAAGTCAGCAAAGTTGTCATTAGATACTTCAAAAAGCCATCTCTGAGGATCGGGCAATAAAAAAACTAAAGGACTAACACATCAAAGTAATACCAATTCTGTACATAGAAATTTTTATACATTCAAGTGCCACCAACACTGTGTCCCATTATTCACATCAAAACATTCGACTACGGCACGAAAAAACAGGAATCCCAGAGCCCTTTTTACATGAACCTGCAGCATAAATTCCATGTAGAAGGAAAATGTATTCATATAAAATTATCAAATTACTAACCAGCATCCACGTAGGATTGAGTGATAACATACTTTTGAGGTTCTCAAAAAGATGATCATCAACAAATCGAGCAGCCTCTGGACCCCCATGGCCATCATAAATCCCGACAAACGTTCCATGAGGACCAACTTCAAGTGAGCTCATGGGGCCAGACTCGAATCGACTGTAATCTTCAAGCATATTGTTGGCCTGCACTACAGCCATCGAGAGTTCCCCGTTAACATGCTGGCCACAATCCTTGTGCCACAGTAAGCCATCAGAACTGCCACTCGCATCGCTGCTGCCTCCATTAGATTTTTCAACCTGGGTTGACGATTTCCAACACGGGGAAACTATCCTCATAAATGTTGCTGTAACCATAGCTCATATATTCTAACCAAAGGATCCTGCTATTGATATGATCACAAAACGAAAACCAACAAGGCGATCAAACCCAAGATCCAATTCTCGTTTTTCCTCAATTTCCAAACCAACTACAAGGCCCAAAAACTAAGTCCGCATTGAGATCTTCAGACACCATTAATCTGTACATACATAGCAAAGCAAAAATCAATCAACATGGGGAAAAAATTGGTGTAACATTACGAGCTGAATAAAAGTCGGAATAATACAAGGAATAAACTGAATGCAGCAGTTGGCAACAGCTCTATACGAGGAATAAAAAGCCATCGTTTAGATGGTTGGCGATGATTATCAATCAATAAATAATCCATAAGTGGGAATTGTGAGGACGAAAGAGAGATAATGGAAAGTAGCAACCTACAAGAAAGCTAAGAGCATAAGACTCAGAATAAACAAAGTCTGAATACAATGCACACGCTTAGCTAATCTTGAAGGGTACCTACTAACACTTTCATGCTTGCCAAAACTTCTTTCTATTGGTCATCAAATACTCTGATGTCGAAAGCCTACTTTAACCAATTTGTTAAGGAGATGGGCGGTATTACGCCATAAGCGTTATCCTATTCGGAAAGACTTCAACTAAAGAGGATACACTTAAACCAGATTTTCAGAACATTTCACGGTGTTCAGAATCAAACGTGCCAGTGATTAAGATGACGAATAATCGCCTTTCCGATAGTAATTAACCACCTTATTCGCGGCCGACTAATCCTGTTGAATCACATGCGTTTCAAATCACGATTTTGGGTTCAGCAAACCTAGGTTAATATAGTCAACAGTTTCTAGGCTCCTTTACCCTTTTGGGGGATAACAGAAGCTACGTCTAAGCCTGGATCATTTAGCATAATCATCACCAACCCCACCTCATAAAAAAAAACCCAGAAACTCACAGCCTCAATTCAAACAAAGGAAACATCCTATAATATTCGATTAGTTATTGGCATTCAATTCAATGCCTATAAAAAAATTGATCATGGACATAGCAATCACCCATCAATCCAGCAATCATGAATCATTGATTCCACAACAAACCCCAAAATCACAATATCACCCACAACATCAAAGTACGAAAATGATAGAAATCAGCTTCTAAAAACATACCTTGAAGCAGAACAAGGATATGCACAAACCAATCCCTTAATCTAAAATCAACGTCTTTGTGCATCAAACTCAAAACCCATCAACAAATTCCCCAAAACGAAATGGGCAGACGAGAAATTCCACAATGCAGAAGATCCAACAACCAAATCGGCCTCGATTTTAACCAAAAATACCTAAATCGCTCGCTGTTTTTCCCAAAATTTCTTTCTAAATATGAAATCGAAGATGCATTCTTTTTGTTTTGGGTTTTCTAAAAATTAGATTTTGCGAATGGGTTCTCGATCTCTTGCTTTTATAAAAAAGCTTGAACGATTCTTCTGCTTTCACCAAACGCTTTGTCTTGGTTCGCATATGTTTGAACTCTGATAAACAAGAGAATTTGTCTTCACCGTGAAAAAATAGAAAAACCCAAAAGAAAATTAAAGACACGGTTATGCATTCGCTATCGGTTTGGCTAGATTACATTGAAGATTGTTCTTGCCTCGTAACATTGAGTAGAGTGTGCATTGGGGTTTGCATTTTTGGATCCCTTGCGTATTCATCTTGTATGTTTATGCTATACGCAACTCATTTTGTCAATACTATCCTATAAGGTTATCCTAGCGTGCTATTTTTCGTGAATAGTGATTGTTTTATTTTTGAGTTTCATAGTTTGTGATGATTGATAGACAAATGTTGTGACTTTTATAAATAATACTCATGATAAAAGCATTATATTTGTCAGAGATATTAAACGCATTTCAAAGTTTCGCATAAAACTTATAATAATATAAATAAGTAATGCGCATTTTCTTCTATTGTCAATTGTAATTAAAAGTAAACTTTATATTTTTACATGGTATCAGAAATAGGGACATACATGTTGGACTATCTATCATACGTGTTCCACGTCACGCAATTAGTTTTAAGAATGAACTTCATATTTTTATATGGATTTTAGGAATGAACATCATGTTTCTATATGTCATCATAGTTAGTTCACACGTATTGAACTAACCGCTATGCATGTTTCATGTCATCAGATTATCAGTTCATGCTTCAAATAAAAAAAAAAAAAACTTTTACATGAGGGGTCATGTTAAAGATATCAAGCTCCCATCGAAATTATAAAAATAAAAATGATGGTCAATTATTGTCAATTATGTGAAAAAAACAATACCATATGTTATAAAAGTATAGGTGCAAGACAATGATGGTTTTAGGTTAGAATACGAACCGCATTCCATGTACCTTGTATTAATTCTATTTTTATCCACTAGGAATTTGATATTCAATGGCTAAAATGTGTAAAATTTCACTTTTTAAAAGCTAGTAATAGCCCTTGGGATTCCCAAGTAACGTTGACCATTGAAGCAAATACGTTGACATCGAGTTAATGGATAGATATGCCACATAACAATTTGTGCATTGGATCTTTTGTTTTTACAAAGAGCATAAACCTTCATGATGTGACTGATAAGTTAGAGAAATCTTTTGATTTTGACACGTAATGATTTGGAATTATTATTATGAAGTCAAATTTTATAGAACTAAAGTAATACTGAAAGATATATGGTGATACTACTTCAATCATTCAATCAGAAAGAATATACGAATGAACGACATTAAGTGAATCAAAATGTATATTCAATACATCACTTATTTGGTTAAACTTTATAAATCTCCATGTTTATTTGCCATTTTTTTTATTCATTTACAAGATTTAAAATCGATATCTTAGTTAAACAAATGTTGGACTTCACAAACTCCTCTCGTTTTATAACATTAAATCATTATTATATTATTCAATATGTATTTTTGAAAAGTTTCGTTATTCATTTTAATGATATAAGAAAATTTTATATAAAAAAATAAAATAATAAAATGAAATACTTAAACTATCAAAAATATTTTACAATAATTTTATATAAAATGATGTTTAATTATCATATAAACGATTCATAGATTAAATAATTTTATAACTTATCTAAATCAATATTATAAAATAAATGAAGTATTTGATATTAGTAGGTTTGACAATTTTATTTTATTTTATTTTTTTGACCGTGTTTACCAATGACCTTGCTCAACAGTTCTGTCGTGTGTTTGACAACAGTTGCAGTGAAATACTCGCATCAAATGTCAGTTTGTCCAAACCCGAAATTCATCAGCAGCCGTCCATCAACTGGACCGATCATCCACACCCCTCTCACCACCGCCGCCGCTGTAAGCTACCTCAATTCCAATCGTGTTTCCTCACGCGCCGCGTCAGCCTCAGCCATGGCGAATTCCGCGCGCGTCGCCGTCGCGCAGATGACGTCGATCAACGACCTCGCCGCCAATTTCGCCACCTGCGCTCGCCTCGTCAAGGTGAGGCTCTTCTCTCTCGTTTTCCTTTTTCACATTTCTAATCTGTTTGTTATATGTCAAGTTCAGATTAGATTAGGTTTTTGACAACGCGTGTTCGAACTCGTCTAGGTTTTGTTTCAAGGATTGAAAGGGTTAGGGCGTTGAAGAGGATTTTGGTACAATGATGAGTTACATAAGCAAAATGATCAAGTGTGATTTTTTGGATGATCTTTCGATTCGAGTTTGAGTTTAGGCCAAGCAAAATATTGATCAGATGCAAGTGTTGAGAGTACCGGTAGATGGATGAAGCAAAATATTGAAGCCACATGTAGTTGTATGACTTGAGGTAACTGAAAGAACAAGCAATGAATCATTGATGATGAAGAGAGGAAGTGTTGCCTATCACCCAAGATCAAGGGTGCAACTGCATAGGAGAGATTTTGGCTGGCATGATGCCTTTGTCGGTCTAGACAGGCGCTTTCAACACTGGGTTATAGTTAACACCAACGACGACGACCAAGGTAATTCTGTTATAGACAGGATGAAATTTGCACGGTCTTGCCACAGGTTTTTAGACTTTTAGGAAATATGCCTATCTAATTTGGGAAATCATTGGGTCTAGAGCATTCTGCAATCGATCATCTCAGCAGAACGAGCTATGTTAGTGTCAACCCTTGTCACACGATCGAATGCACATTTGAATACGGCGGGAATTGATTGAACTGGTGGTAAGTGGTTTGCTTGTATTTGAATAGGCATTTTGGTCAAGGTTTTTGTGCTTCTTTCACGGTGATACATTGTATCCCACTTCCTAATGCGAGTGGAACCCAACTTATCCTTCTTTCACTACCGGTTGAAGGGTTTTCTCCTTCAATTTTTATCAAAAGCAGAACAAGGAAAAAGGAAAGAAAAAGAAAACTGTGAACAATTTTGAATCCGTGTATGCCTTTGGAAGGAAGCAGCGGCTGCTGGGGCAAAAATGCTTTTCTTCCCCGAGAGCTTCTCCTTTGTTGCTGCCGAGGATGGAGAAAGTCTGAAGATTGCCGAAACACTCGATGGACCAGTAATGAAGCAGTATTGTTCTCTTGCTAGGTAACTTCATTATGTCCTTGTTTTCTCAATTTCTATTGTAATTTTCAGGGAAAGTAGCGGTAATTAATGGTCCACTGTTTTCCACGTATCGACGTTATGCTACATCTTTTGTAGTTCAGTAATCCTTATGTGGGTTTGGCGATGGTTTGAATATTCTATTAACTATGACTCCAAGTGTGCATAATGTAACCTTTGGGATTCACAGTAGTCATCTTCCATATTTATCCAACGGAGAATTATATTTTGTCATGCTTGCTTTGCCATATGCCTATAACTCGATGAATTCTTTATAACTGCTTTCTATTACAGGGATTCAGGTATTTGGTTATCTCTTGGAGGATTTCAGGAGAAAGGGTCTGATGATTCTCACCTGTGTAACACTCATGTTATAGTAGATGATTCCGGGAGTGTCCGGAGCAAATACCGTAAGATACACCTGTAAGATCCCTAGCTTGTGCTTATAGAAATTTCTTTTCTCCCCAGTTTTATTGTGATTATTTTGCTCATTTTCTTTCAGAGACTGTGTCATAGTTTAGTCAATACTTTAGAGGGATTAATTTGTGCTGTAGTCACATTTAAACTGTTCTCTTTTGTTGGTCTTTAGTATATACTGATTCAAGTATTCTTATTGGCCATATGCGTGAAGATTTAAGGCTTTGGAGGTCCTAAAATACTTTTCTTTTGCTTTCGGATAAGCTTCTTTGTTATAATCTTGTGAAGGTTTGATGTTGATGTTCCTGGTGGAATGGTGTACAAGGAGAGCAGCTTCACAGAAGCAGGTTTGTTTGGTTTTCTTCTATGATACTTTTATGCAAAAGATAACTGAATGCTTTGCTTTTCTTATGGATGCTAAAGCATAAGTTTGGAGACTTTGAAATGAAGGGTTCAATTAAACTGAAATTTATGAAACCAATGTCATCAAATACCTCGATGCCATTGATGAAACAATGGTACCTCTAGTTTAAAATCAAGCAGTGCTTGAATATTGTCATGATTATGTGAATCAAGACATCTAAGATGTGAATACATGACAGGAGAGGATATTGTTGCACTCGACACTCCTGTTGGACGTTTGGGGCTTACTGTCTGCTATGATTTGAGATTCCCCGAGATCTATGAGCAACTAAGGTTTCATCACCAAGCACAGGTACCGGAAAATTATCTAGTGATGCAACAATGGACACGATTGTGGAGACTAATACTTCTATTTCGTTTGTTTCCTTTTTCAGGTTTTGTTGGTTCCTTCAGCTTTCACAAAGATAACTGGCCAGGCACACTGGGAAATTCTTCTCCGTGCTCGTGCTATTGAAACACAGTGTTATGTATGCTATTGAATTCATTCTCATAGCCAGGAAAGACAGTGGGTTTTATAAACCTCAGGAAAGAGTGTTTTTTTCCCCAGCGTGTCAATTAGAAATGATATTTGTTCAGGTCATTGCTGCAGCACAAGCTGGAAAACATAACCAAAAAAGAGAGAGCTTTGGAGACTCCTTGATAATTGATCCATGGGGAACAGTAGTCGGTCGTCTTCCTGGTAAGTGAATTTTTTGTCAAGAGTTGTAAGCAAAAACCATAACTAACCAGCTCGCCATCAAATGGCTTGGACGTTTGGCCATCATATTTTTTTCAGCTATCAGCTTCAGGACATGGAATGCATTTCTCTCTTCTTTGGATTATGTTGAGCGCACATCATGATATCGTTTTTGCTTAGTAGAACCACATATGTTCTCTTGAGTGTTTTCATTTCATTTTGTAGATCGACTTTCAACCGGCATTGCTGTTGCAGAAATCGACTTCTCACTGATTGAGTTTATTCGAACAAATATGCCTATTGAAAAGGTGACATTTTTTTTAATTAAGCTCATGAATTCCAATAACTGACGATTCTCTGCCAAAGACAACCTTTTTTTTCCTGAATTGTTTGATCAACTCGATTTGATCTCCTTGTTCAGCATCGAAAGCCTATGGATTTCTGGAAAGGATCCTCTTTGTGAGCTGCTTGTTCTTCTGCTGATGGAATCCTGGCTTGAAAATGAATCTGTGTTTATTCATGCTAGACGAAGTTAAACACAGAAGTTCTGTGAATCATTCTACAATGCACCTTCATTGTATTCTTGTGTATAAATGTCATCCTTTGCTATGTTATATTACTGAGCAAGCATGCATCAGTGAGTAAGAGTTCATACGTTTTATGATAAATTTACGAAAAAGTTCGTTTGCTCATCCTCCTGTATTTGTGCATTTTCACCGAACAAAAAAAGTACAAATAAAATGTGAACTACAAGAGGAAATATTATCTTCGTATCATAATATAAGTAACATTATAAAATAATTATATTATTTATTATGTATTTTGATATGTTATTTTTATAAATGACTGATATTATATGAATTTTATTTCGATATAGGGTTATAGTTTGTACCTTATACTATTTTTAATATTTCACGATAAATTTATGAAAAATACAGTTTTTGTAGTATTTTTCATAAATTTTGTAGTCTTTAATATCCCTGGATCATTCGTAACGTTGTGGATTTTTTAATTCACGTGCCTCTCCGTTGTGTATATTATGAAACAAAATGGAGTATTTCTTCTTGTAGTTCAGATTTTATTTGTACTTTTTTTTGTTCGATGAAAATGCAAAATTACGGTCTTTTATTCGTTTCATGTAATTTACTTATATGTATGATTCGAAGCGTCGATACAATTCAATATTAATACTTCCTTCATCTTACGAAAAATACAATACATGTATATTTTGTATTATTTTATATGCATGAACACAAGTTTCCTTTTTATATCAAATCACGTCTGATTATCCTTCAATATGTATTAGGCTGAAATACGTAACTTAAGCTATCATTGATGTTTCACGATAAATTTATAAAAAACTGTGATTGATCATCGTTGTCGCATGTCAAATTTTACATTGACACACACGTGTCAAGTTAATTCGTTGTATTTTTTATGGGACAGAGAGAGTAATATCTAGCATCATACTATTAATTTATACCTACTACGTTCCATAATATAAACCATAATTGTTTATTTTGATCATTCTAAAATTTATACAACATATCATATTTATTAATCTTTTCATATAAAAAATATCAAAACTAATTACTATTTGTTATAGTATATCCATTATCTTCTCTCATAATTACAACTATCCCATAAAATTCCACTACCACTAAAAAATAGTTTTTTAATTAAATTATATAAAAATTCAATACACATATAAATCCGAATATCGGATCAAGATATTTTTCATATTATAAAACGGATGGAATATTAAGTAACGACAAACATTATTATTTTCCTCTGCCTCATAACATTTGCAAACATTTCACCCGACATGAGATTTTTATGTGTGTTGATTTTTATGAAATTTGATAAAGATTTTTTTTAAAGGGTTAATGAGATTGTTATGAGATTAAATAGTGAGCAACATACTATATCAAAACATGATTTACAAAAATAAAAAAAATATTTACTTCATAATAAATTTTTTAACAAATAATTTATATATAATAATAATAATTCATATAAAAAAATTATTACAAATGCTGTACCAGGTTACCAACAAATTGATAAGAACTTGTAAAAACACAAGGAAACAACAATAATTGAGCAAATGGGATTATTCCAATCTCACATGGTAAGTCGTTGAATCAACTCCTAGAAGCAAAAGGAAGACCAATGAATCAAAACCTGTTGACTGGTTAAAAAGGATATTGTTGCAAGCTAAACAATATTTAAGAAAAAAAACAAGAAAAAAAAACTTGATAACTCTTCCAAGAAAAGAAGAGGTCAATGAATTAAGATCAAGGGATCAAAATATATTGAGTGATCTTTCGAATTTAAGGATTATTCGATTGAATGAAGGAAAATTCTAAGCTTTCCTTATAAGAAATAAGAAAAAAAAAAAAAAAATTGGAAGGGAAACGACGACGTACCTGGACCGTCGATTTCTCATCTTGCCTTGGCTATATAAACAGAGTAGATAGCATCATCTCGCCCCCACATAAGCAAATCTAGGTTTTCCTCCTCTCGCTCTCGCGCTCCCCCTTTCAGGTTCGCGTCTCTCTATACAATCTTTGCTGTTGGATCTTCGATTCTGTGTAGCCATGTAGCAAATTGTATGACGTTGAGTGTGAATTCGAAGAAACTAGGAGTTTTTTGTTGGTTGTGAATTGCTTGATTGTGTTTTTTTAGCAAACTATGAGTTGTGGGTATGCGGTGATTCTTTTAGCAAGAATTTGCTGGTTTTATGGTTGTGGGACGAATTGAGAACAAGGTTTGAGAGATGTATATCGTGTGTGTAGATTGTGGGATCTGAGTCTCTTTCGGCACGATATGAAAAGTCATGTTGTATGACAAAGAGTGCGGGAAATACATCGGTGTAGTGTGATTTAGAAAGCATTCATGTCTAGTAGAAGCTGTAGTCGAGGCCTAGTAGGAATGTATTAGTCGTCATTCATTTGTTTTTGGTTTGCGAGTAAGTGGAATTTCAGTGCCTTCGTGTCATGTATTTTTTGTCATATTTTCTGATTTGTTACTGTGACTGTGCTAATCTAGGAAAGATGCCTCGTTATGATGATCGCTATGGTGGCACCCGACTCTACGTTGGTCACTTGTCCTCGAGAACACGCTCTCGTGATCTGGAGGATCTCTTCAGCAGATATGGGAGGTGAGATATCCCATCTTTTGTTTAGGTGTACTGCGACCCCCTTGTTTGTTTGATTTGTATGCTCTGCCCAATTTCTTTAATTAACTGATGTGCAGTTGCTTCCCAAAAAAGTTCGTCTATATTGTTCTGTTCTTCCCTTACATGTTGTACTTGGGACTCTGCCCGTTATCTACACGGAAGTGTTTCAGCAATTTGAGTTTCATGTAGATGGCCTTTTTGGCTTCTCCACCTCATAAATATTAAAAATGCATGCTCCAAGAAGACTGCGACCGTACTTGACTTCGAGTGATTTTAACTTCGATGTGTTATTGAAGGTTTCCTGGCCTCTGCCTAATACAGAAGCCTACGGTGAGATGTTGCCCTTGGTGGATTTGGTGGTCTTGCAATGTGTAGAGACTTTGGCGATTCTTTCTATAGTTTATTGCGTGTTTTATGGAATTGGGAACTCTCTCGAAGTGGTGTTTTGTTCATCTCGGAGGGGCGAGGTGTCAACCCTTCAGTAATTTACTCACGATGGCCTTACTGTTTGTGGACCCGTTTCCGCAGAGTACGTGACGTTGATATGAAGAGAGACTACGCATTTGTTGTATGTATTTCTTACCTTCTCTCACATTTTTTGTTGCACTGGGCCTTTTTTATGTGGTGTGTTTATGTATGAAAAGTGTTTTCAAATATGAGCTTGCTTCTACTACGACATGATTACAGGAATTTAGCGATCCACGAGATGCTGATGATGCAATGTACCGCTTGAATGGCCGTGATGTGGATGGTAGCAGAATTATTGTGGAAGTTGCGAAAGGGGTATGCT
>LIEC01006046.1:0-20096 GCA_001925005.1 Drosera capensis
TTGTCCTCTTTCCTCCATGGAATGGGTGTTTTGGTACCTAGCTTAACTTGCTAGATTCCTTCCTCCTCCATGAAGAAAGGAATAAAAGGTACCCGTCTTTTTTTTTGTCAAACATATGGTGTGAGAATGACATACAAACTGGTTTCAAATACTCTTGGGTGTCGAATCTTTCATGTCATGTTACGAGAGGAACGATTTACAAAGGAGTCAATTTCTCTGAACTCCCTCCTCCATGAAAAATGTTAATAGCTTTATGTGGTAGTTACCTTTGATTTAACAAATGGACGACTCCTATGTGCATTTTTGTCTGTAATCTCTATGCTAGATGAACTTATAATCGACAAGGACGGAGAGATATGTCGGAGTCAGAATTCTATTCGGTCCAACTAACGTTGTGGCTTAATGCATGTACTCTATTAAGAAGAGATGATATATAACATTGCTGCCTTGCCAAGCCCTTATTCTACATTAACAATTGCTGGCTGTTAATGGCAATTCTTTTAGTGCAGAAACAGATCACACTTATCTAGTCCAAGATCCTGAAAAACAGGCACTTCCTAATAGTTTAAGCTTTGTTAATCGTTTCTTCAATTGTCAGCTTCTAGTATATGTTGTTCACTATATTCTCGCAGTGATTTCAAAGCATCTTGACCAAGAAAATTCCTGTTTTACAGTACACAGACACATCAATAACTTCAAAGCAACAACACCACCCCACAGTACAACTACTAAAAGAATCGACTCTTTTTTCATGGACCCTCTCAGTTTCTGTATTCTTAGCTAATAACAATGGACCTTTCACAACGAGGGTCTTTTTCTAATAGTACAAGTATTGGCACATTTCAAGTCTATATGAATCAATAAACCACATTGGAAACGGCTGAGCTTCGAAAAACCATCTGGTTCAAACGTTTTGGTTTACCCTTTGGACGATAAATGGTTGGTGCAGCGGCGTCGCATGAAAAACCATTTCATAAGGGATAGAGTTTTCAGGACGCCGCATGGAAGTGATTAGTCTTATATAGCGTTTTCCTATCTAAGATATCAGCTTTTGCAGGTTACTCGTCTATGTACTTGGTGATTTTTTTCTATGCACATATGGCCATCAGTTGTTACGCCCTGTAGAAGTACCAATAAACTTTTATTGATTTGATGAGGCTCCTAATCTCCACGAAATCTTTACCTTGATTAAACTTGGATATATTCAAAACTATACACACCAGAATTCACATTAACCCAAGAACAAAGAAGGGGAAAAAACAAGCAAGCAAGGACTTGCATCATGAGTAAAATATAAAAAAGGTATAGACTTGTTCTCCAAACTTCAACTGAAATTATGCTGCTCGAGCCACGGCCATAACCCGGATTGATCCTCGATACCGCAGAACATGTTTGTCAAGCTCTCTTCCTTGACAGGGTGATCAAACTTTGGAAAAAGTTGTGCAACCACATGGTGAGTTTGATGATGATGAGGGTGATTTGGTCCATTGATAGATGAATTTGATGGAGGGAAAAGTGGTATGCTTGTTGGATAGCTATCGACTATTGTTGATTCAGCAGTTGTTGGTGTCCTTGTTGTTGTGATATCAAGCTTGATCTGAGAGCTGTTATCATCATCACTTGTATTGCTGCATGATCCTTGATCTGTTTCCTTGTTGAGGTTGATTGATTTTGTTGGTTCTTTGCTTTTCAATGCTAGAATCTGCCATCAATGGCACAGAAATCAAGATGAGACCAATCATGGGACTGAAAAGAGTTGCTGGATTATCAGTGGAAGCACCAAAAGCAGGTTTCAGAAAACGATAGAAGTATCTGTACATGACTTTTTCCATGGTGAATGTTACTTAACAAAAGCATCAATAGGGAAATATGCTTGGAATCAGGCACAATTTATAGGAGGAACTTGTATCTAATCTAACTTCACAAATCAATAAACCGTTTCTCAGGGTATTAGATATATGAGAAAGTCATCAACTCATTATTGATATAAGCGTGTGATCAACACAACAAGCTGAAGAGGGGAAAAGTTGGGATGATACAACATGAAAGGGGAAACCACGATTCAGTTGGAATTATTAGCTCCATAGATTACATTGTAACGCAGTTTGTGCATAGGAAATTTGTCCAAAATTATGCACAAGTCATTATTCGTATTCCCTATCACTAGTCGGATTAATCATGATTCCCCCTTATTCAAGACCCAAAATGAAAGCCTGATTAATCGTTTTAGACCATGATCTATTCTTATTCTGCTTCAGCAAACCTGGAATGCCAAGCCGAGAAGCGCGATGCATACCTCAGCCTGAAGCTTCTGATTCTGAGATAGAAATGCTTCATTATCAGCCTTGAGAGAATCAAACTGTCCCTTTAGGAGCTCATAATCTTTCTCAAGCTGCTTGGTTTTCCACCTAGCCCTTCTATTCTGAAACCAGATAGCAATCTGCCTTGGCTTCAACCCAAGAGCCTTAGCAAGCTGAAGTTTCCTCTCAGGTTCCAGCTTGTTCCCTTGCTCAAAGCTCCTCTCAAGTGCCCTCACTTGCTCCGTATTTAGCCTCCTCTTCTTCTCCACTCCAGCCTGTAATCCATCATCAGACAGATCCTCGTCGAGAACACCACCACCGTCATCGCGACCATTGTTGTTGTTGCTCTCTTCACACATGTCAATGGCTGAAAATGACATTGCTCTCTTCCCTAGCATTGGTAACACTCCTAAAACAATAAAAGCATGTATCATCAAAACATTGCTTCCAAGAACACTAATCATACTAATATGTGATTCATAAAGGAAAAGTCCATACGAATTACGTAACAATAAACATACCGTCCTGTTTCTGGTAACTCTGACAAGAACCCACAAACCTTTTTTTTTTTAAAAACAAGATTAAAAAGCAATAAAAAGATAAAAGAGAGTACCACGAAAGTCATGAGGAGAGCAGGTGGGGAGAAATGAAGAGAGAGAAGAGGGTAGTTGCTGTTGATGATGATGACCATGTTCATGATCATTGTGATCATGTGAAGATTGCAGGATGAAGTTTGCAGGGAAAAATGCCATTTCAATCCCAGAACAAGTACTCATCAGCTATCTGATATACAAATAATCAACCTGGTATAGTTGCCATTGATGCCTGTGCTCAGAGCTGATCTTATCAGTTCCATTGATATGCTAACAAGAGAGTTGAGGGGAGGGTTTGGACATGGAAAGTTGAAGAGTGGGCAGGCTCTGGTGCTGTGGCAGAGAAGGCAGAGAGATGGTGTTAAAAGCATATGAATGAGCAAATTAAAAAGTAGCATAATCCCTTGTGTAAGGATCACTTATAAAAATGATATGGTAATGAGCTCCGGGACAACTACATAATTAAACGTGCTTAGACGTGGAATAGTTTCACTGAAGGGACTTTCGTGAAAGGCATTTGCCATACTCTATACTCTTGATGTTGTAAGATAATAGTTATCATATCAGGTCACAATAGGTTATCACGTCACTTGAACAAACGGAACATGTTGAATGTCAAGTTATTTTGTGATGATGAATCCATCAGCAAAAACTAGGTTAAAAAGTTCTTCTGATTTGTCGGTTATTCAGTTGACAAAAAAATCATAGCATTTCCTTTTTTGAGAAACAAAGGGAAGAACATATTGTTGAATAGACATATCAAAATATGCGAGTGATCCTTCAGTGCATGTTGTCCTTGTTTATCATTTCTCACCTCAGAAGATGCAATGGCTAGAGATATCTTGTTACAGTACAGCTCATGTTCATGAATATAAAAAATGGATGCTGCAAGACTACAAGGAATTGGAGGTTGGACAACTATGCAACATATGAATCTCACATGTGAAAGGTTGAGGGAAAAGGGGGCTTCCTATCCTCTTGACATTCAAGAAAATCGAATACAATATCAAAATAAATAATGCTCCTAGATCTTCCATCGTATACATTTCGACACGGTAGATTCTCGATATGATATGAGTGACAAAAGATCAGAAAATCGGATTTCCTTTTCACATATGATTCAGCACCTCGTAATCATACAAGATGCACATGAACGCCCTTCTGACTCAAAAATCACATCGAGATCGATGAGGATCATATCATATGTAAATAACCTTTCTTAGCTTACTCAATCGATCTCTGCGTGTCATATATACTCTAATTTGTTTTAAGGGATGGGCACAGACCGATCTTAAGCCGGATTCGACATTAACCGGTTATCGGTTCGCACCAGCGAAATGGAGGGGACGTATAGGGATGGATCCTAACAAGGGATCGAATGTGACACCTAAACCTCCAACAAGCATCGTGCAGCTATGCAACAAAGACTAAAGCTCCTTTCTCATCCCCATTTCCTCTCCTTGTCAAAGTCCCCTGGTGGAGAAAGATGGGCAATGACCTTTTCAAGAAAGGTGGTGCGTCGGGCCGCACGCTCTTCTTGAAATTTCCTGTAATCATGTGTTCAAGTCCGCCTCGACAGTAACGTTGAGTCGCTGTGTGAGGTTGGCTTGTATCTCGTGTCCTGACTCTGTATCGTTGGCTCGTCATGCATCAGTTTGAGGTTGATCGACACCTTGAGAGTTAGATCTTGTAAGCTAATGTAGACACATTGAGTTAAAGAGTGGAATAGTGATCAGTCTCGTGAGACCAGTCATTCTCAATTTCGTTAGCATATCGTAATCATTTGTCTCGAGTGAGGCAAAGCCTTATACGCCAATGCTTTCGAAACGAGGACCATGCATCTGAAACCTTTCTGTATCAAAAGGACTCTAAAGCCATTTTACATTTTTAGATGAGCTATCAGTTGTGATATTCGCGCCTTAAAATAAAAATTGCTTCACCCCAGGCCATTATTATGGATTCTGTTAAATATCCTAAAACTATGTACCCATATATTCTCATGCATTATCGATACATATAACCTTAATATTAATAGAGAATTGAATATAAATTTCAGAAATAAATATACGAAACACAAAAACAACCTAAGATGTATCATAACCACCACAAAAAAACACAGCTCTAACGGCATGCTCAGAACAATACTAATATACCCTCTTTCATGCATCCTTCTCTTGAAAAGTCTCTCTCGTCCACTCCCCAATCAGTCTAGAAGCTGGACGATACGCTAAAATCAATAATCACTGCAAGAGTTTCTAAAGAGAAAATATCTTTAACTTGCAGTGTTGACAAAACAATTTAAATACGCATGACGGGGACATCACACAATAAAATGATCACATGCGAATGGACATATCCACAGAACAGAGAGTTCCCAAGAAACAATTAGAGCCAAAGATGAGCTACAGCTGAATCACAACACATGCGCATATTGGTCGGAAATGGAAAGCTGCAAGCACTTTCTGCATTAGAAGTGGATCCCATATACACCAGGCTCTTCTGTTACATTTCACTAGTTCACCAGCTTTCGAACCCAATGAGGCAACGTCTCCCAAACAATCGAATCATAGTCGACTGAAACATATATTCACCGTTGAGATACAAAATCATCATATGAATAACTCAGGGTTTACCTTAAGACCACAGGACTCATACTATGTGTGATTACAGTAGCTCCGACTGTAGATGCCGTCCGGAGAAAAAAAAATCAAAAGAATGAATATGTATAAGAAAAGATGGGAAGATCTATGCCAGAAAAGAACTATTTCGCACATGCCAGAACCGAACAGCTCGTGTGAGGACGTCCCACTTGGTTATCTGGTTATCTTGTGGGGTTTGCTGAAGGTCTTGGGGAGGTTAGATGGAAGGGTTGAGTTAGCCGAAGTGAAGACCAGATGACCCATAAGAGCTGCCCGAAAGATTAGGCAGCCTCATAGTGGCGACGATGCATGCAGCTAATGCACAGACGGAAGCGAGAACAAAGGCAGGTATGTTTCCTCCACCGAAGAGAGCGTCCCATGGACCAGCACCAAGGGATACAAACATCTATGAAAGACAGGATCACTACATCATTCCAAAGAGAACAAGTCCTCACTTCTATTGATCACAGGCTTGGATTTTCTTTGTCTATCGAGTCCAGGATTTGGCCGAGTACTCTAAGTTAAGCTAAAATTTTCGGAAGGGGGAAAAAAGCGCCTAGAAAAACATGGCCACAGAGGCGAAATACAACAAAAAGCAATAATGAATACAGACGGCAAAAATCAAAAGACATCCAAGTGAGAGAACAAAACTTACCTGAGGGATAACAATAGCAAGGTTCAGAACTCCAATTGCCAACCCTGCAGAAGGAAGAGTATTTTCAAGGCGAATAAGAGATTAGAGTCAAAACAGATCGATACAAGGAAAGAGGATAGGGCAGGGACCTTGGCCGCCTCCTGAATCAGCTGTCACCTCAGCAGTGACTGAGTATGGCACGCTGTAAGTGATCTGCAATACAGAGACAGATGTCAATGTGAGTGATACAATTTCTTATACCACAGGGGGAGGGAAAGTTCAAACTTCAAAGTGCAAATGCTGCAGGAGCTTACCGAGAGGGGAAAGCCAAGACTAGCAAACACGATCAAAGAAGCTATCTTCGTTGAAGAGCTTGCTCCAATTACATGTTGAACACCATTTGAATAGTTTCTTAGAGAAACCAAGCTGATGATGGCGGTGCTACCCATGCAAGCAAACACAACAAAGTTGCTGAGAGCCCAAACAAGCCTGGATCCCATTTTACGGCACATGGGTTCTATGAGAAAAGAACTAATTCCAAGCACAACCTGAACAAGAAGAGATAATTTAAAGTGAGATGCAGAAAAACACAAAGACAGAACCAACTTGTATTTTTAATTCGAAATGGCCAAGCAGATTCTCCCAGAAACATGAAACGCCCCAATTTCAACTTCAAATACGAGTTCTTACAGAATTCAATAGCAAACCAAATGCACCTTCTCGTACACCTTGATCATATGCCTTCACTTCTGAGCTATCCCCATTCGGATCGCCATGATAAACTTCTCTTCCCATCCAATCCGTGTCAAAAAGGAAAAAGGGAAACCAGGACATCTGCAACATTTGTCAAGCAAGAGAATTAGAGTTAAGAGATGCTAAAGAAAGGACTTGAATTTCATTATAAGTTCATACAGTATCTCAAACTCAATATACAAGAACAATAAATCATCCTCTATCATTTAACATAACACTGAAAATTTAGCGCATAAGGGATTAGCAGAGGATAAAGGATCGTGGGACCACATCATGGCCTTTTGTCACTGCGATTGGAATAATTCTCAGAAAATTGACAGATTGTGGAAGTTCTTTGAGAGAAAAATGAAAAGGAAAAAAAAAAACAAACAAAAGAACCTTCTCAACCAAGTCATCCAGCTAGAAAATGGCATAAATCAAGAGAACTTTACCCAAGTAAGCATTGTTACAAGAAGCACTGAATGCATTGCAGGTGGCAGATGCCTCAAGCTGGTCAACAATTTCACCATTACTGTGCCAGACCCATCGTTGAAACCACCATCATCGCCATCCTTAGATCTGGAAAAGATAGGATCTACCTTACTATCGATTTCATGATGATGCTCAGAGTTGGGCAATCGGCTAATTTTTTCATCCAGAATATCAGACTTCGGCTTTGTTAGATGAACAGAAACCTCTGGAGAATCAACCAACAAAGGATCTGAATCTGATATATGTGGTCTGCTAGCATCTTGTGGTACTTCCTTGGCAAAACGAAGAGTTACCAGAGTGCATACAGTCAAGAAGACCTGAAACAAAAAGCAATTCAAGTAGAAGCCCCTTAACCAGAAATGGACGACCGAGCGATTCAAGCAAAATAATTTGACCCCACAAGTGAAAGTGAGAAACATCCAAGTGCTTCATCAAGAGCTTCCCTTTGGAGAAAGAATAGTAGTCCTTATTTTAGCTGAAAGTTGAAAATACTAATGACCATTCCAAATTTTCAACAATATTGATATTCAGATCTAGTATAAGCTTAACATGACAATGTTCGATTTTGTTGATTAATTGATCAATGATGATGCGGTGGTGGAGGAGGAGATGGTGGTGAGCAAAGCCCAATGATTAACCCACTAATAGTGAAGTTAAGTGTTAAATACACTGTCCCCTTTTCAAGACTCCAGAGGCCTTGACAAGGGATAGAGATGAATTGCCAGAAAACTTAAAAAAGGATGATTCAAATTCTAAAATATGGAAGAAACAGAGCTGGTTGCAGCCTACAGGATATGGGAGAATAAAACATACCACTGCGACCAAAAATGCTGCTTTAAGATTTCCACATGCTTCACAGCACGCTTGTGTTGTCAGGAAAGGAAACCATCTGCTAAAATCACAACATATTAATATGGGAAAAAGGAATGTGTGTCTTGACACACCGTGTGTCAAGTGGTGATCCAACGATTGAAATTTAAGCATATAGATGAATGGTCAAGATTAAAACAGGAGAATTTAATCTCAACCCAACTCTCCATCTTAATTGCTTTACTCTGATCGTGGTTTTATCGCTTGATACACGGTGTGTTAAAACACACAATCCCTAAACCCTATTAATTTAGGGAAAGCTTCCAGAATTAACAAACTCGACATAAAAAAAAACAACTGTTCATGAATCAATTTCTATCCTGCTCAATAACAAAATCATCCAATGCTTTGTCCAATCCTTTCTTTGCATGAAGTCATGGATTCATTGAATTCTTTGCATCAAAGAGATATGTCAATTCTTAGGCAGCTTTACCAGCAAAAAATGTGAACATGCCAATGAATCTTTCATGAGCAAGATATTTCCTCAAAGACGGTACAATTTACACATCAAACATGAAACGGAATCAGGCAAAAAAAATTACCTATGCCAATTCCCACTAGCACCAGCAGAAAATCCCAGGATATTTCCAACAGCCATCCATGACGCAAATACAGCATTTGCAGTATTTCGCTGGTCAGGTCCTATATTCAGAATCATGAAAGAAGTTAGCAAATAACTCTAAACCACTAGTACATACTTCTTAGAACTTTGAGTGGGAGAAACATGTTAGTCGTGCTGGTGGGTTGTTTTATCCGGGCTTAAGGAGTGAAAAAAGAGGCAGAATATTTGTCCAAAAGAAAAAGGATCACGAGATGAATAATGCATGCATAAATATTAGGTTACCTGATACATCGGCTAAAAGAGCGCGAGCTGGGCCCTGTAGAAGACAGCAGGAGAGAAGGGAAAATTGTTTACAAATTAGCAGTCCTGATATTATTCATAGAAGCAAAGGAAGAACCAAGAGATGACAATGACACTCAGGTTCTGAGTCAGAACTACATTGATTAATCAAAAACAAAAACAGATAGGAAAATAGGCAATTCAGAAGCCTCCCAGGTGTTAAAATGCTGATGTACTCACCTGAACAGTATTATTAGCGAGATCTAGCATCCAAAATCCAAGGACAAAAACAATGGCTGCCCTAGCACGAGTGCCCTTGAATGTACTGTTACAGATTAGAAGGATCAGGTTTCACCTGAAGCAACTGAAAACTAAATACGTAGAGAAACTAGAAAAGACCTGCAATTCTCCTTTGTGTCTCCTAATAAATATCCAATGTCTGCAGAAAATCCGATTATTATCACCTAAATTAACGAGTTTCCTCTTAGAAAAAACCTCAGAAATAAAACCAAAAAAGTATTATACAACAAATCCTATGGGAATTACCGCAATCGCAATCATGAGAGATCCAGCAAGGATAAAAGGTCTTCGTCTTCCGTATTTTGAAGAGCACTTATCACTCCAAATACCAACAAACGGTTGAACCTGAAAAGGGAAAGGATTTTACTAAAGCAAGAAGCTGATATATATTAAAATTTCTGAAATAGGATTCTCCGATCTGCAAAGTGATGGCAACATCCAATTGAAGTAAACCAAAATCAAATGGTTGAGAAACCCAAACAATCAATCGAAAGACACCAAAAGAAAGCAAACAAGATTCCGAAAAAATACGACCACTTACCACGAGGCCTGTAATAGGGCCACAAAGCCAAATAAATGAAGAAAAGGCATGTTCTATTCCAAGTGTCTGCAATATTAGAGAATTTGGTTAGATATCGATTATCAAACAAGTCAAAACCAGTAAACAAATAAATAAACCTAAATCAATGTTGGAAAATAGAAGGAAAATCACTTTGCTTAACACATTTGCTTAACTATAAAGAATATGAAGGAGAATCAACAATCTTCAGTTAACAAGGTTATCAAAGACGCAAAACTCTACTGTACATAGAAGTCTCCATCTAGCATTTATGTGAAATCCTTAAAAATCTCCCCAAAAAAGGGAGGAGCCAAGAAAAACTGTAGCACCGACCTATCACAAAGTGTCGCCTGGAGTTTAAGCAAACGCTTAAAGCACTTTTGAAGCTCCAACAACACTAAGAGTACTCTAATCTCATGTTGTTGCTCAAAATAAATCCCCAAAGGAGTGGCGTCAAGGTGGCTGTTTAATTATAAGAACTTACTTCACCGAAGATTGAATTTCTCTTCCCATATTAGCCCAAAGTATTCTTTCAGAACACGGATGGTAATACTTTTACACGTCACAGACTATACATTCCGAAATTCGCAACACCTACAAATGAAATCATTAGCATCAAACATCACAGGTGATTTCCTAGGTCACTTTTCTTCCTACGCGATCCTTTCAATCGCGATCGATCGCAACTCATATAGCAATTTCATAAACACAAATCCCATTCATATTGTAATAACAAAAACCAATCACAACACGATACACAATAATCTAAATCCAAGGTCACAATAAACTCTTGCATTACCTGCACGTAAGGAGTCAGAAGCGAGAGTTGGAGCGCCCACCCGAACTGGACTCCAGCAGCAACCGTACAACTCAACACCAAACTCCACAAACTCGTCCTCTTCGTTCCATGGATCATCCCCGGAGAAGAATCGCCATCATTAACCCTAGGATTAGATGCGTCAGCGTCAGCGTCATCGAATCCGACCAGTTCCACCTCCGCTCGCTTCAGGTTCCTGTATGGGATCCTGATCGAGGATGATTCCGATTTCTCCACCATGGTTGAATGGATTCGAAGGTTTTGATTTGGATTTGAATGGATTGGATTGAGTCTAGGGTTTGTTCATGTCGAGATCTGAGAGTGGGGAGATTTGGGGATCTGGTCAGATCTGATGGAATGATGAGATTGACGATCGAGTCAGAGAGAGAGAGAGCGGGCAATTTCCGGGTGGGAGTTTGGGTTTTCGGGTCGGGCTCAATGGTTATTAAAACTATATTTCCTCCTCCGTTTACATCTCTATAACATGATTTTTCTATGACATGACTTTTTTACATGTGATGATAATGCATAAGTTATTTGAGTTTTCTTATGTTCTAATTGAACCAATGAATCTCATATTGTCGAAATACCTGAAAACTTTCCTTTCAATAAATTAAAATTTTTTGCTCCTTCCATCATCTCAAAAACGTGAAATAATTTTTTTAAATTATTCATTTTAAAAAAAATATTAGTATAAATAAAATTTTTATTATCTAATTTATTCAACTATTATCATTATTTATTTTATATCACATCATCACATTTCAATATCATTTTTCTTATTTCTTTCCTTCCACTAACATACAAAGAACAAAAATGTCATTTGTTAGCAATTCAGCTCATTTTTCTTAATAAGCATGCATGATCGATGTCTTTCACTTATTTTGAGATGAAAGGAATACGTAACTAAAAAAAAATTAAACTTCTCCATATTTAGCATCATTCTTGAAACAAACGATATATTTATATGATTGAAATGATATATTTTGGGTCGGATGGAGTACGTAATAAATAAAAATGTATAATAACACTCGATTTTAGGTTATTATTTAAGGAATTTGATCGTTAAACCTGAAATTGAATGTTTAAAGATCATATTTCGTCAAGTTTAGGATGGTTTGGATGTCGATAATTCGATAGTTCAGAAAACAATTATACTTCTTTTATCCCATAAAAAATACAATATTGATTTAGGTCACCAATAAAGTTATTCAAATTATGAATCGTCCACAGGACAATCAAATATCGTTTTATTCAAAATTATCATGAAACAATAATGATAATTTAAGTTATGCACTTCAACCCCGAACCACTTATGTAATTTTCTTGAATCATTAAAACAAATAACGAAACTTTTCAAAATACATATTGAATAATATAGTGATAATATAACGTTATATTTTTTATGGGATGCAAGGAGTAATACACCTAAAACTAACCCCTTATAGTACCAACATGAGTTTAGCTGATTAATCTCAAATTTTAACCCGACGACATCTATGACCAATAAAACTTAATCAACGATATGACTTTTATTTTTATTTTGAGAAAAGCAACTAGTATATGATTTTTAAAATAATGTAAAAGGTCGAATTTTTTAAAAACACCCTACCTTGCTACATGGGGTGATCACCTCAACATCTCTAATCCTATAAAAAAAAATTACTTTGTCCGTCTAAAAAAAAATTATACTATTTTGACCGAACACGCATGATGATATAAAATTTGACCGGTGTTGTAAAACAATCAAATGTTATTTTTAAGAAAAACATCATGAAATATTAATGATAGTAAATATTATGTATTATAATCGTGCATCAATAAAAAATTTAAATCCTAATTTAGATGAGGAACTAATCTTTTCAAATTACGTGTTGAATAATATAAAAACGTTATAATAATTATAAAATAAATATAATAATATAAACACAAATAACATCAGAAAATATATCTTTGAAATAAAGAATAACGAAATCTAAGCTTTGATGTATAAGACTACAACAACCAAAAGATACGACACAAATCTTTCCCTAATTAAGCTACCACTCAAACCCTAAAAATACACCCAAAACCACACACCATAAAACCCCACACCAAAACATTCCATCAACCCTTCTCCAAATTCTCATCAATGGCAGAGCCCCAATTCAATCATCTCCCTCGACCCACCTCGGGTCAACAACAAATCCCCTTCACCGATCCAAAATCACAGCCGAACATCTCCTCCTCGAATCACGATCCCTCCAAAACTCCACTTTTCGTCCCCCAAAACAGACCATCAACGACTCGATCGAACTCTCCCAATACCGTTTCGTCAAGCGAAAGCGCTTCGAGGACCAAATACGAAGCACCCGACACGAAAATGGTGATTTTTGGGCGAATTATGCAAAATGGAAGGAGACCCAGATGGATTTTGGACGAGCGAGGTCGATTTTCGAGAGAGCCGTGGGGGTGATCATAGGAATTGTGGCATTTGGGTAAAGTATGCGGAGATGGAGATTTGGAATGGGAGTATTGATAGAACTAGGAACGTGTGGGATCGCGCTGTGACGGTGTTGCCTAGGGTGGATCAGTTGTGGTATAAGTATGCCCACATGGAGGAGGTGTTTGGGGAATGTAGGGGACGCGAGGAGGGTGTTCAAGAGGTGGATGGAGTGGATGCCGGATGAGCAAGGGCGGTTGTTGTATGTTGAGTTCGAGATAGGTATAAGGAGGTGGAGCGAGCGAGGAGGGTTTACGAGAGAGGAATTGTTATGGGAGGGCGGTTGATGTGTTCGGGGAACGAGATGGTATTGAGGAAGGGGCAGAGTTGTTTGTCGCGTTTGCTGAGTTTGCGCTAGGTGGAGCGCGTTAGGTGTATGTATAAGTTGGTGTTGGATCGTATCCCTAAGGGACGCGCGGAGGAGCTGTATAAGAAGTTTGTTGAGTTTGAGCAGCGGAATGGAGATGGAAAGGGTATAGAGGATGCTGTGATTGGGAAGGGGAGGATTGGATATGAGGATGAGGGTCGCAGGAATCCTTTGAATTATGATAATTTGTTCGATTATATCAGGATGGAAGAAAGTGTTGGTGACATTGAGAAGATCAGGGAAGTGTATGAGCGTGCGATTGCAAATGTTCCTTCTGCTGAGGAGAAACGATTCTGGCAGAGATATATCTACCTGTGGATCAACTATGCTTTATATGAGGAACTCGAAGCACAAGACGTAGCACGCATCAGGGCGGTCTACAGGAAATGCCTCAGCATCATTCCTCATCAGATATTTTCCTTCTCGAAGATATGAATTTTTGCTGCAGAGTTCGAGATACGACAGTATAATCTGACAGGTGCACGTCAGTTACTGGGTAATGCCATTGGCAGGGCTCCAATGGATTCGATTTTCAGGAAGTATATTGAGTTAGAACTGCTCCTAGGTGAAATCGACTGATGCAGGACGATATATACGAAGTACTTGGAGTGGAAGCCTGAAAGCTGCTACGCCTGGTGCAAGTTTGCTGATTTGGAGAAATCAATCTTGGGCGAAACAGAGCGAGCCAGGGCTATTTTTGAGCTTGGAATCTCGCAGCCGTTCTTGATACACCAGAAGTTCTTGGGAAGGCATA
The DNA here is from genome assembly GCA_001925005.1 of Drosera capensis. NCBI lineage: Eukaryota > Viridiplantae > Streptophyta > Magnoliopsida > Caryophyllales > Droseraceae > Drosera > Drosera capensis. Next base: position 14,381 of record LIEC01006046.1, read on the forward strand.
CATTGACTTTGAGATGGCAGAGAACGAGTCTGATAGAGCGAAGGCGCTGCACAAGAGACTTCTTGATCGAAATTCGACACTCAGAGGCATGGATCGTTCATGATCAGGTTGATGCACTTGATATAAATCAAGATTATCCAAGGGACTCGATTTCGAAGATCCTGGAAGCCATGTATAGGTATTAAGAGGCAAAAACTTCAGAACTAGTTGATGATCAGTAGGAAATTGGTCGTGAGAACTTTCCATGTATTGCAAATTATGAAAATTGATGATCTTCTGATAAATTTAAGGAGGCGCTGCGATTCAGTTCCGTGTCACGTTTGGTAATGCTATCGATCTATTGTTCATCAGCAATGAAGAATGATCCACATTTCCTTTATTTAGTTTCATGTGATTTTTAAGATGAGTATTTTATCATACCAGGCAGTGGCATCCATGCAAAACACAGTACTATGCAAAGAAATTAAGACGTAGGAAGAATAGCACAAATGACAGTATAATTAACTAGTTAATTCCCTCTATTGATCATGATCATTGACACGCGAAAATGAGATACATAACATAAAAAAGGCATACATCGAGTACCATAGTTGGCCTCGAGCTAGGGATCGACTCTTATAACAAGCCATTCCCCTTAAACCTACATGATTAAATATACAATACATGCGATCATCACACAAGTAAACTTCGGATGATGGAGGCTTGAGGGCTTTCGCTATCTATCGTTTCCAGCAGTTGGGACAACCTTTCGCTTAGATCATCGACCTCTTTGTGCAAGTTTCTTATGTAGTTGCATGTCTCCTGCAAAATCCTATTAGCCGGCATCTGCATAGAACGAAGAAACAAACCATATTGGATGATGATCATCTTAGAATTTGATAGTACAGTTTATGATCAGAACTAGTTAATAATGAAACCCAAGTGTGAACCCTGGAAATATATAATGAAAAACAAGTTTACTAATATATCAAAATCAAGAAGTTGAGACCCACGGGAGAGCCATCATCCATATATCCATGTATGTTTGCTAATTGCACCACATGAATAATAAATGTTACCAAGGATGGGTATAATGTCCCACCACTTCTTATCTATCTGGCCTAACCAATCGCATGATAGTTTCAGAAAATGAAGTCCACAAATCCAAATTGCCTATAAACTTTCCTTACCTTGGATGTAAAATACACTTTTAATAACTTGATAGCTTGTAACATAGAGAGTGTTCTTTGCTGCCCATTTTAAACTTTTGACCTTCATTTATATACAAGAACCAGAGACGGATTCTATAAGAGATGTTTTTTGAAACATAACAATGATGTCATCTGATCAAATCTCTCTAAATCTCGAGACATGTCACATTATGTGATTACATCCAAGTTAAGGAAAATTGATATGACTATACGAGAGCATGAGCATTCTAAAATATAAATCTATGTATAACATCATAGACGTTACCTTGTCTATGTTTCTCCCACGACGAAGCTCCGGAACAAGCCTGTGAAGTTTACGAATGAGGTCCTCGATCTGATCCTCATTGCTTGATGAACCCGACTGTTGCTGCTGCCTCGACGCTCGTGATCTTCTCCCCGACATTTTCACTTAGGAGCACTAGTTATGATATGGTTAAGATATTCTGAGCAAGCTATGGATATATGGCTAGCTAGTGAACTTTGTTGATAGCTTTTTGTTGGGGACAAAATATGGGATTTGAGGAGTGAGCATGGGAAGAAGAGTGAAAGAGCAACGGGGAATTTATAGGAGAAGAAAGGAGACTTGTTTTTCACATGAAGAAAAAAGAGAAAAATAGAAGAGTTTAAGAGAGGGAGTGTGTTGGAGTTGAAGTAGACAAGTGCATGGGAAGGAGATATGGGGAGCACTGTTCCTATATTAAATTGATTAATCCCTACTTGAGTGTGACATGCAGATGGAGAAATGAAAGATAGAGAGCCCCTCATTTGAAAGATACATTAGACACTAATTCATGAATATGCGTTCTTCACTTTAATTTATTTAAAATATTTTGATATAATATATATATATTAAATTATATAGATAATAATCATTATGGCCTTATGAGTGTGTATGAGAAAAAAGAAAAGAAATAATGATAGGATGAAGTTATTGAGGTTGCAAAGTACTTCACATCCACGACAGATGTGATCTATCCTCATTCGGTACGATATATTTAATATAATCTAACATCATGAAAGTATTAAAAGATGAAAACGTTTGCAAGTCATCAAGAGTCTTACTTGAACGGCACGAGACGTTCCTAAGCAGCACAGGTCGTGTCTGAGGTATTTGGGATGTTTCTAAGCACAGCATGAGGAGATCGTGTGCCCGTGTACTGAAGAAAGTGGCCGTGCATTAGGAGCATGATCAATTGTTGAAAAATTCAACACGCATATAAAATACAGTGTCCGGTCAATTATTGCAAGCATTATGGGACGGAGAGAGTATTTTTATGGATTTATAAATATCCCATATATTATTCATTTATATGAGTTTGTGAGAATTGAGTTGTGATGTAATACGATCTGCTACGTTTTATAATCTCTTCTTCATATAATGTTTTTATTATCACGGTTTGTAGGGATGTTCTTATGGGAGATTTTCTTTCGGTATTCGGATTTTCCCAATTTAAATCGTGTGTTTTGATCTAATATCTTCAGTTCTTTCAGGATTGATGTTATAGGAATATAAAATAAAAATGTTTTGGTAGTTTTATATGAAAAAAGTTTCTAGATAAAGAAACTCTTCAATTTTGAAACAACCCAAATAAAAAATATTTTATTTATTTTGGGATGATCCAGATATGAAAACGTTTCAATTATTTTGGGATGAAGAGAATATATCAAATATATCATGTTAGAACATCTATAATGACCTCAATTTTCCAGCTTCTCATCCTGTAACACTCTTGTTACGAACGTTGAATCGTTGAAACATTACCGTGCAATGGTGCACACTTCCTTAGAGCATTCGCACCAGCTGTCCTATATGGTTTTTTATCCTTATATATAGAGAAAATGTTTTTAAAAAAATCACATAATAGATTTTTTATTCTTATCCCTATATGATTCTATATATCTTTTTTTTTTTCATAGTTTAGGAACCAAAGTTTCATTACCTATATAATTTGTACCATTCAAATAGTACGATATTAATATTTTTGTTTGAAAAAATATAAATATTTTAAAAATTGAATTCTTTTAGATACAATAAAATAAATAATATTATTTTAATTATTAATTTTTTTTCTTGAATTATAAAATATTCTAGAGAATCTGTATAATATTTCAATATATTATGAAAAATCAATAAATAAAAACTATGTAAATCAATATAGAGAATTTGTTGTGTGATTAAATAAAAAATTAATAGATCCCTATATAGAGAGAATGACACTGTAACACTGTGTTATAATGATAGAAATAGAAAATTACTATGAATGATCTATATCGAACTGACTGAACATCTTTAAATCCAAGATCGTTATAAGAGCACTTTAAGTTGCTTACAATATATGGCTTCTTTTTACTCCTATCAGAAACTTAACCAACAATCAATAACACTTTTTCATCATGTCATAATATACAAAACGATTTGATCGACACATGAATTTATGTGTGTGTTTAATTTTTATTGAATTTGATAAAAAAAATATATTTTTAAAATTATAGTAGAGTTCACTGTAACAGTTATGAGATAACAGATGAAGATTGCTTTATTATTTTTCAGATGAAAAGATTATTAAATAAAATATATTGCTTATATTTAAAAATGACTCAAATACTCTCTCCGTTTCATAATATATACAATACTTGTCTATTTGGATCGTCCCAAAACATATACAACATATCATATTTAGTAATATTTTTATATAAAAAAATATTAAAATAATCATCATATGTTACAGTACACACTATCCTTTCTCGCAACTGCTGTAATAAACATTACCTCAATGAAAAAAATTATTTTTTCTTCATCAAATTTCATATAAATTCAACACACATATAAATTTATTTTTCGGATCAAATCATTATTTATATTTTAAAACAAAAAAATATATAACAATTGTTTATATTATAAGACAAAAGTAATATTCATGAATTCTTAGAATCTCATGAAATTATTGTACTCCTAATAAAGCTCAGCACTGTGGATGGATTGAGTTCCCCATTGAAGATATGCTCACAATACTGTATCTCAAAGCCGCTCTATGCTTTGATTATTTTTCCGTTGCTCGCTCGGTATTCAATTTATGTTCAACATAACGGTCTTTTCGTTTCTAGCAGCTTCTCTTATCCCATCGTAAACACTTTCTCTGCCGTTAATCATAATGATCAAACTGTGTATATCCCACTCGATCTCTTCGGATCTTTCTACTACTAACATTAAAATTGGGACATCATATGTGCATTCAGAACACAAACTTAAAGTGTGACTTAAGAGGGAAAAACTATATGCATTGGGGCCAATGTGCCATGCCCTTACCATGTCCTATGTATAAGTTGTCCCCCAAGTTGGTAGTTATGTTCAAGTGGTTGTAGCTGGGGCAAGTGTGCCTCTTCATTATCAAATCACTGTATAATGTTGTCACCCCTTCACCAACCTTAGCCCATGTTATCTTTGTAACCTCTCCGGTCTAGCTCCTTGCATTTAATGCGTCAACTATGCTGAAAAATGTCTCACACATTTTCTCTTTTTTCTACTGTATTCTATCGATCCCCTTGTTACTGACTCATACATGCGTTTATAAAGTTTGTTTTTCAGATTTCAGAAACATATTTGAACACTATTTAATCATATATTGTATCTTTGTGTCGTATATTGAAAACTTACGTTAAGAAATATCTCAAACTTGACCTTTTCATATATGTGGACAATATTCATATTTGATTCGGTTCTCCTGGCCAAGATTTTGTTCAGATGTATGTGGGAATCACTTGCTTTTAAGTGAGGTACATGGGACGATATCATTATTCTCTACATGGTCTGGTTATCTTTGGAGAGATTGCTATAAGATATTTCATATATGCATTTAACAAAAGGTCCAACATATATAAATATTTATATGCCGTAAAGTCCAACGTATGTAAATGTTCTTTATTGGGTCTCTGCAACTAGACAGAATGATCATCCCTTTTTATCCTTTTTATTTTGCCTATTGGCATGCAAGGTGACAGGATTATGAACCGTCATATTGTTTGATTTTCTCTACATTCATTAGAAGTACTTTCATGTGGAATTATATGACTGACTACGTCCCTGAAAAAACAGTAACTTGGATTACACTTGATAAGTCTTAGAAAAGTGTAATATCCTGGAGAAAAAAAAAAAAATGTAATACAATAGGATTTTATTTTCAAATGTCAGAGACTCCCCTAAATCTTCTCAACCACCTGCCCACTTACCCACTTTCTGTAACGTGCGTTCCACTCTCCAGAAAAACCTCCTCCCCGTTATCAAAATATTCAAAACACAGGAACCGCAAAAATCAAACCAACAACCTGAGCAATAATCTGAGTGCGACAAACAGAACTGAAACGGAGAAAGGGGTATGGATTCATCTCTCGCTTTGATTTCGTTTCCGTTTATATTTTATTTTAGTTATTCTCGTATTATATTTGTATTACCGGAATCCGGCGACCCGACCCCCGACCGTAACCTGCCTGAAACCCGCCGGAAAACCCGCCTGAAACCCGAATCCCTG
>LIEC01006047.1:0-46255 GCA_001925005.1 Drosera capensis
ATCATTTGATATCGAGTGTCTGAACCAGTATAAATCCTGTGTCATTTATATTGTCTTTTCTCCATTTGATTATTAGACAACTGTTAGATTTAAATCAACACAGACAAACAGAGAAAAACTCACAGAGTTTGAATTCTCTACTGCAGACTACCTAAGTAGTCTATGCAAGAACAGTAGTGTGTCATACATTATTGAAAAGAAAAATCACAAACGGTCTTTAAACCTATTCACCCCCCCCCCTCTAGGTATAAACTAGGACTAACAAAGTGGGTTTTCGAAGAATAGGATGGAACATGATGATTCGGTCCCTATGTATAATCTGGTCCCTTTGTATAATGGGGATGACATACGTGATTGTGTCTTTTGGACAGAGCATGATGAAATCCATATGTCTCACAACTGCAACAAGCAGAGCACTTTTTTTTTTTTTTTTTGGAACATTCCACATTTGAGCAAATAACTAATCAGACATAACTTTGATATCATGCATGTTGAGAAAAACTTGTTTGATAATTTGTTCCACACTGTCATGGATATGAAGGTTAAAATGAAAGACAAAATTGTAGTAAAGAAAGAAATCAAGCCGTATTGTAAGTTTCAATGTTATATTTAAAGAGATTTAGGAATAAACGAGGTGTCGAACAAACAGTCATGCCTAAGACTCCTTATGTTTTCAGAAAGGAGGCAAGAGAGGTTTTTGTGAATCATTAAGATGCTTAAGTTTGCCAATGGATATATGCATCCAATCTGAGATGTCGTGTTTGTGAAAAGGAATGGTGTTTGAATGGAGAAAAGAGTCAAGATTGACCATGCAGAGCCTACTTCCTATTGCTGTTAAGGGGTTGTTTCAATCCAATCATTTTTGAATGTTTTCATGGAGCGTAGTCTATTTTTCATAGAGCTTTGTTGTAAGACTGTTCATCGTGAAGATATAGAGAGATTGGAGTGACCAATCCTTGATTTTTCGTACAAGTTGGAAAAGTTATTTTCACCTGTATTTTTCAATTTTATGGAGCGCTTATCTTTGCATCTTTCCCATTAGGTAAAAATTACTGGAGTGGTACAGTACAGATGGATGTTTTTTTTAAAGGTATTAATCCATTGAAAATAGTATTTTTTTTTCTAAAAATGTTCTGGATATATACTCAAGCTTAAAATTGCATCCTTTCAATTTTTTGTTTCACTTGAAGGGGAAGATTGACAATAAAACACACGTCGAGGGTTCTATTTATGAGGTGTATCTTATGGAGGAGGAAAGTGATTTTTGCAAGAACTATTTTGGACTCGAGACGGACATTAAATCTCGAGATCATCGTCGCAATTATGAGATTTAGAACAATATTGATGATTCAATTCTCCCAAACGTGTTCCAAAGGAATGAAGGATATTTCCCACATGACAACATAAGAAAAAAATATAGTCTAATTGAGAAGGATTTTTATGCGGCTCACAGATATTTTTTGTTGAATTATGGATTATTCTTTGATTATGAGAGGTAAGAATAATTTCAAAAGATCCTCTAATATTTCTACTCACAAGGTTTTTTGGTCTCATGAATAAGGGGTATTTGAGCAAGACATGATGAGAAGGGTAGGTTTCAGATTGAGTCATGAAGTATGGAGCAAGCAAAGATATTCATGGCCTATGTGGCTTCAGAATCATGTATGAGTGTTTTCTTTGTTTTTATTTTTTTGTCCAATAAGGAATTTTTAATGCAAAAAACAAGATTTATAGATCACTTTATGTTGAGTGTAGGTTTTATCACATGATGTTCTGAATGACATGATCTGTACCATTAGAACACGACCGGCCACACAATTGTATAAATATCCTAGATATTTTATCAATGGGTATCTGTTTGACACTTATGCACATGGCTCTACTAAATTCACTCAAAATTTTGGCGTATGCGTTAAAGAAAATGGTGAGAAGGATTACTACAAAATCTTTTATGAGATAGTAGAGTTACAGTATGTTGGTGATGAAAGATCATATAGAATATTTCTGTTCAAATGATTGTTTTGACTCAGATAGAGGGATGAATGCGCATGAGAGATATAAACTCATTGAGCTTGATAAAAACAAAGAGATATCGAGGGGGATATGATCCATTCATCTTAGTAAATCAAGCTATGCAAGTATGTTATGCTCCATACCAATTCTCACACATGCAAGTGTTCAATGGTGGGCTCTGTTCATGATGAAATACCAAGGGATGATTGATTCTCAATACAAAGAGGTGGCTTTTCAATGAGATATTAATGATACATCGGTTTCACTTATGCCCCGTGAGTTTGACCGGGAAGATAAAGATGTGATGGAAGAATAAGAGGATGGGGATGATGAAGAAGTTGAAGAGTATGATGATTAAGAGGAGGTTGAAGAAGATTAAGAGACAGAGGAGAAAGAAGAAGAAGAAGACGATGAATCGGAAAATGAGAAAGAAGGCCAGGATAAGGATGATGATCCAAATGATTAGTGATTTTTTGATTAGATATTTTAGTTTTTTGTCTTTCAAATTTCTTTATAGTAAATTCATGATGACTCATTAGTAATTAAGATAGATATAACACGGAAACATTTATGAAAATTATATTACTTCTCTTGAGAGCATTTATATTTTTTCAAAATGTTTCCTGTTCTTGCAAATGACTGCACGTAAGTTACTTAGGGGTTCAAGTTCGACCGGTGGTGGAAGAGGCAGTAGAGATTCTAGAGACCGATGTAAGAAGTCTATCCATTATCTTTATTCTCGAATAATATGCTTTGTTTTCTTTTAAGGATTTCTTTAAATTTATATAAATATATATTTATCTCAAAATTATAGGCAAGTGATCCGGTAGCAATCGTAGTGTGTCATGGTCTTGATTTCACAATATAGGTTCGACACATGACGTTGAAGATGACCACATGGAGGAGTTGGAGCCTTTTCATCATTCATCATCCGCTCCTCGTCGTCCCTCCATATCCCCCATACCTCCCACTTCCGTATCACTTGTAGCTCGGCCATCTATCTCTCCTTATCCGTCGTCATCTCATTCATCTACTCATCTAGAGTAGTAGGAGATGAGATATGCTGGGGGTGGTACGTTTCGACTAGTGTTAGATCCATATGGACTATGGTATGGATTTAGTTTACTTTTTAAAATGTAAAACTTCAACTTTAATTTTTCTTTTCATTTAGCAATTTATTTTATATCTATCTTTATTTTATTAACAATTGATATGTGTTTAATTTTAGGTTTCATGATCATAGCGTGGCATCCAATTGTGCCCTATCCTTTGAGAGTTACTATCGAGGGGCATGAAAATATTGGAAAGACGTGTCTTCATGGGCGATGGAGTAAATTTGGGTTTTTTTAGAGTAAGTACAATTCTGCTTCAATGTTTTTAAAATAGATATAAAATTCTTTCATTTTTTTATTGATATTTTGTTTGTTTTCGATATGTGTGTAGGATCTTTATTAGTGAAGGCCCAAGAGCATCGATCTTATAAGGGAATAATGGGAGAAGAAGATGAGGTTCAGGCCCAATGGTATTATAATCGAAGGACAAGTTGATTAAGGGAGAGAAGGTCACCTGGGTTGATGACTCTTCAGTTGTATCATTGAAGGTCAAGTGGGAGCTCCAAGAAGTTCCAAGATTGATCACAGCAAGCACAAGAAAACAGAAACAAAGAGGAAGTGAAGCGCAAGTAAGGAAGTGTATCCACAATCCATGTGACCTAGAAAATGGTAATTTTTATTTAATATTTTTATATATGATGTATACTTTTTAGGATTTTCTTAAGCTGTCTATTTTTAATACAAAGATCCCAAGTTTTAATATTCATAATACTTTTATCGGATAAGAAGGTGAAGAGGATGGTAGATGAGCATGAGGTGTTCGAGCGTATATATAAGAAGAAAGACATGTATCCACCTTGAGTGATGAGGTCGAGCTTTGTGATGACAAAGGCAAGGCAGTGTCTGTAAGTCAGTATTTTATTCATAGTTACTTTCTTACGTTCCAATCTTGTTTCAAGCTTATTTAGGTTTTTTTCATTTAATAACTCATATTTTTTAAATTGTTTTTCTTGTGATAGATGGAGAGGATGTCACAGATGATACGGCAGCATGGAATGTTAAGCGTTTACTTAGTCGTAAATACGCAAGTGCACGTGTCCCTTATCAAATAATACAGAGGAGAGTAATAGTATTGTCCCAGGGAATTTAACCTCTAACGATCAACAATTGTAGTCTTAACGGGTCAAACGATAATAGTCGAGTATGATTTAATCTAACATAATAAAGAATATGAGAAACTATGGTAACACGCTAACCTAACGATCAGTGATATGGATATGAAGATAGGATCGTGACCTCGTTATCCTAGTATATGATCATTTTATTTACTCCAATTTAATTATTCTTTAAGTGTTTAGGTTAGTAGTTGAGAATCCCTAAGCTATACTCTAGTCCCTCAATGCATCTCTACAAGATGTCAATGCAACTAACAAGTCGTTTGCGAGGTTGTTCCCCTTAAACGACTACTAGAGTCATGCAAACGGTCTTTCGATCTTGCGTTCAACTCAAGGTGAAGGTTGCCTAGGCAAAATCTATATCTATCCTCTCGAAATCGATATAAACTATAAGATAAATGCTAGTGATCAATCAAGCGAGATATTATGTTCAACAACCAACACACGACCATAAACAATGAGCGAACAAGTAAATCAAAGTATGGAAATGATCATAACACTTTTCAAACTACATCACGATCCTAATGGGAGATTTAGCTCATGATTCGGAGACAAAGATAAATAATCAAACACGTAGGATGCATACGATGCATAATTATTTAAGTCTCCAACACACCATGGGAAAAATTTAAACATGTATTTTTACACTCTAATCACGGGATGAACCCTTTTGATCATCAACCTGATGATCCTCATGATTCATCGTCACCTTCACCTCCTGGAGAATAGATCACTCGATTTCAGCTTGTTTATTAGGGTCTGGAAATTGTATTTTCATGTGTTTGACGATGCATATTCGAATGGATGACTTGATGTAAATCTTAGATACGTTAAATGGTTCGTTAAGATATGTGATAGGTGTCTGGTTGATTGCTTGTGTTGAGGTTGGTGTTGTGGGTGTAGGTGTTGTATCGGATGGGATCCGCGTGTGGATTTATATGCATATAGCCAGGATGCAACAAAACCTGTTTTTGTGGTACCTGAGAAAGAGACTTAGCAACCGAAACAGTTGTAAAGTGGCCTAGAAATAAGCCTCCAAGAATAAGGTTCAACGACCTATTCGGTTGCTAAGCTTATCATCGTTTCAGTTGCTGACTTAATTAGTGAGCGTTCTATATTCAGTTGTAATATTAGACATTTAAAAATCAATCGCTGGTTAGCGATGAAGTTTTTTGCGATCGTTTTTCAATCGTAAAATTATTTTAGCGATAGAAAAATTCGATCGCTAATTGTTTGTAATTTTGTAGTGGAATAATTATGTAAATGACTAACCAAAAGTAAATGACTAATCCCAGAAATGAGTAACTAATGACCAACCAAAAATCACATAAGAAAAATGACTAACCATTACCAAAAAAAAAAAAAAAATTTAGTCAATGCCCAACGAAAAACAAATAACAACCATGCAAATGGCTAACTAATGACCAACCAAAAACAATTGACTAACAATTCTCTAGAACTAAATATTATAATTGGTAAAGTGTTTGTGTTATGAAAGTAGCCAATTACGTGTTGCAGATCAATCTTCACTATTAATTAAGGGTAAAGGTGGGTCCAGTTTTAAAAAGTTTTTTTATTTTGTAAAAAAATGAGTAGTGAAGATTGCTTCGTAATACATAATTGGCTGTCTTTTGCAGTACAAATACTGATCCGATTTATAATTGATAACAAAGTTGTTTGGTATTGATTTCTATTTTTCAAACTGATGAAATGAAAGTAGGAAAAAAAAATCAATTTCTACTTCCTATTTCATCATAGGGTAATTTTCAAGATACCCTTTACTACACATCATTTTATTATGTAAAATGTTTTCAGTTTCGTTATAATTTTCTGTAACTAGCTTAGGTTAACGCTTTATAGGTTTTAGTGGTGTTTCCAAATAATCCCTAATTTCATATTTATAAATTTAGAAAAAATGATCTGTGCTGCAACCAGCATGTGACTAGCTGCTGCAAGCCTTATTGATTTGGGAGAAACCCTATTGTCAGCACTCCTGTCGATTTGGTTTCGTTACAATCAGTGAGTTTTCTTTATAGCAGTTGTATTATCTTTATAATCAATGGGATATCAGTAAAATCAATGAAGTTTCTCTATAGTGAGTAGGTGTTCCCGTATCTTGACAGTTTGTTGGTTTTCTTTATTGGAATAAATCCCATAAGACTGTAACCTTCATATCGAATTATTTAGAAGAAACCATAAGCGGAAGCGTATCTTTCATCCGGGTTGAAAATCTCTTAGAGTTAAGGTATCTTTCAGTCGATACATACGTTAGGATTTCTCTCTCTTGCTATGGGAGGGCAGAAAGATATAATGTATGTTCAATCGGGGACCATAACCTTCATATATATAGTGCTTCTTAACCCTAATAAGCCCATCATCAATTAGGATCCTGGAGGTATCTACATAATTGGGTCCTATACTTTATAGGATGACATATTAGACTTGATATTAATATCCGTAGGACCACCAATATTTGGGCCAAACTGAAAGATAGCACATAACATATAATTAATCCGTATAGTTAAATTGTCCATGTACATATAATATGATTCTATTAATCCAACAATCTCCCACTTGGACGACATACTCATATACATGCACAAACCTTAGTATTGTATGTCATAATATAACCTTAAAAACTCAATGATGCCATCAACCAATCCGGTTCATCAATCATAGCAACATAGGAACAAAGAGATCTATGTTATATTGACATCACTAGATCCAACAATGATCACGTATATCAATATAGTCAATGACATGGATCAAGTATACGTGTGTAGCATTGAAATAACATAAAGTGTGGTCTGAAATAGAATGTCTATTTCTAACTGATCCACCTTAAACTTTATCGAGATCAATCTCAAAACTATAAGAGTACGTTTGACCAAATCTGTAAATCCATAGATACAACTTAAAAAAAAACTTAATCAACCAAACATATGTTTGACATCATATAAACACTACAAAACAAACTCCCACTAAAATCCATAATCCTCAACTGATTTGACACCCATATGAGCAACATGCTCATGAAACACTTTGGGTGGCAATCCCTTAGTGAGTGGATCTGCAAACATGGAGTTAGTACTGATGTGCTCTATGGACAATTGTCTTTTCTATACTCTTTCTTTCATAGTCCGAAATTTGACGTCCATATGCTTTGTCTTGGTCAAACTGCTGTTGTTTTTAGCATAAAGGACTGCTGACCTATTGTCACACAATAGCTTGAGTGGCCTTTTAATGCTATTCACTATGCGCAGTCCAGTAACAAAATTTGGCAAACTTAATCCTCGTAACATGCTATAAATTCTGCTTCTATGGTGGAAGTAGCTGTAAGAGGTTGTTTGATGCTTCTCTAAGAGATAGCTCCTCCAGCAAGAATGTAGATATAGCCTGATGTAGATTTCAGGCTATCCTGACACCGAGAAAAATCGGATTCGGTATACCCAATGATCTCAAGCTGATCCGACCTTCGATATGTAAGCATTGAATCTTTTGTTCTTTGTAAGTATCGCATGACCCTTTTGGCTGCTTTCTTACGGTCTATTCCTGAATTGCTGAGATATCTGCCTAGTATCCCAACTATGTATGCTAGATCAGGTCGTGTGCAAACCTGAGCATATATTACACTCCTCACAACTGAAGCATAAGGTATCTTCTCCATTTCCTTGGGTTCAAAACCATTCTTTCGGCCCTGATTGAGACTAAATTTGTCTCTCTTAGAAATAGGGGTGTCACCTGGTTTACAATCCTGCATGCCATATCTCTTAAGAACTTTATCGATATAGCCCTTTTGTGGACTCCGAGAACACCTTTGAGGCTGCCTCGATATATCTGAATTCCTAATACAAAAGGGGCACACGATCTTTCATTTCAAATTTCTTTAAAAGAAATCTCTTAGTTTCGTGCAATAAGCCTATATCATTGCTGGCAAGCAGTATGTCATCAACATATAAAACCAAAAAAAAAATGCTTACTCCCACTGAACTTATGGTATATATAGGCATCAGTTATATTTGGTTCAAAATCAAAGGATGTAATGACATTATGAAACTTGTTATACCACTGATGAGAAGCTTGCTTGAGCCCATAGATTGATTTCTTTAATTTGCAAACCATTTTCTTTGTATCTCCCGAAACAAAGTTTTTGGTTACTGTATATATAAATTATTTCTTCAATGTCACCATTAAGAAACGCTACTTTAACATCTATCTGATGAAACTCAAGATCAAAATGTGCCACTAGTGCCATTATTATCTTGAAAGAGTCTTTCGATGAAACCGGAGAGAAAATCTCTTTAAAGTTAATGCCTTCCTTTTGAGTGTACCCCTTAGCGACAAGACGAGTTTTAAATCTTATGATATTGCCCTCTAAATCCTTCTTGGTTTTAAATATCCATTTGCAACCAAAGGGTTTGACACCTTCGGGCAATGGGACAAGCTCCCAAACGTCATTGTCACTCATGGACTTAATTTCATCGTTCATGGCATCAATCCACTTTTGAGATTTAGAACTTTCCATGGCCTGGCGAAAGTTGATTGGATCACCTTCCATAAGTCCAAAATCTATTTCTTGTTCCTAGAGAAAGACAATAATATCTTCCACCATTTCCAAGTTTACCTCATGTTCTTGGAGAAATACAATGTAGTCATCCAAAATTGCACTTCTCTTTTCTCTAGTGGATCTCCTTAATGACACTTCATGTTCTTGAGATTGTTGAGTTTGATCCTCATTAACAATATCAGGAATTTCATTAGGGAGATGATCAAGATTGTCTTGAACTGGAGTTGTTTCGTGATCCATGTCAGGAATGACAATACTCTGATCATGATCAACAACAACTGAGGGAAGAGACACATGTTCTTCCTAAAAAAAAAAATCTCTAAATTTATCTCCCCATCCCCCAAACTCAACATCCTCAAAGAACCGGGCATTACCTGTCTCAAAAATAGCTCTTGAAGTGGGATCATAGAATTCATACCCGCTTGACCTTTCAGAGTATCCAACAAAATAGCTACTAATTTTTTTAGAGTCCAGTTTCTTTTCATTTGACCTATAAGGCCTTGCCTTAGCTGGACAACCCCAAATATACAAGTGCTTTATACTGGGATTGTAATGATTTAGTTGGAACTCTATTAAGTATATATGCTGTAGTTTTCAATGTCTCTCCCAAGAGTGACTCTGGTAAGGTAGTATGATAAATCAAGCTCCTCACCATGTCCTTTAATGTTCGGTTTCGTCTCTCAGCTACACCATTAATACTAGGACTACCTGGCATAGTGTATTGAGGAACGATCCCACACTCCTCTAGGAATTTTGCAAATGGCCTTGGACGTTATTTACATGAACCATCATATCTACCATAGTATTCACCACTACGGTAAGATCTAACGGTTTTAATCCTTTTTCTTAATTGATTTTCAACTTTGGCCTTATATGATTTGAACACGTCTATTGGCTGGGACTTTTCATGGATGAGATATAGATACCCATAACGAGAGTAATCGTGTATTAATGTGATAAAGTATTGTTGACCATTTCTAGAGGATGTAGGAAATGGCCCACAAATATCCGTATGTATCAATTATAAGACACCTTTGGCTCTCTCGGCACCTAATCTAGTCTTGTTTGTCTGTTTATCCTTGATACACTCAATGCATATATCCAAATTTGAGAAATCAAGAGAATCAAGAATTCAATCTGACACGAGTTTCTGAATTCTTTATTTGGATATATGATCCAAACGTTTATGCCAGAGTGATAAGGAATTCTCATTGGTTAATTTTCTTTTAGTATCACGGGAACCTATATGCAAGGTTTCATTATATGAGGCAATTGTATTAAGTAAAAATAGGTTATCATATCCGGATAAAAGACCAGAACCAATAAGATTTGAACCTTGAAAAAACTAAATTTATTATTTCCAAATGAACAAGAGTAACCGAATTTGTCTAATGCGGTAACTGAAATGAAATTCCTCTTAAATGACGGTACAATAAATATCTCTTTGAAATCTAAAAAAAATCCAGTCTTTAATAATAACCTAATCTTTTCAATAGCTTCAACCTCAACCTGCTTGCCATCACCACATAGATGTATCTTTCACCATCACTCGGTTTTTGGGAGCTCATGCAACCCTGAATAGACACACTTATATGAGTAGTTGCACCAGAATCTACCCACCAAGTGTCTTTGAGTACCGAAATTAAATTAACCTCGGAACAAACAAGAGCAAGAGACATACCCTTTTTCGCATGCCAAGCGTGGTACTTGGTGTAGCCTCTCTTCTTGTGATTAGTCCCCTTACAAAAGAAGCAACCAGATTCCGTAGTTCCAACTTTATTTCCCTTATTTTGTTTCTTCTGTGGTCTTGAGATAGCAGCTTTCTTATTTTTCCTTTTTCTGTTGTCCTTAGAAGCCGATGCCAACTGAGCACTTTCTGTCTTATCTTCCTTTATCCTCTCCTTCTCTTCCACATAATGTGAAATGAGCTCATTAAGAATCCATTTCTCCTTTATGCAGTTGTAACTGACTTTAAACTGATTGAATTACATAGAAAGAGAGATCAAAACTAAATACACTAGTAGTTCCTCAGGTAATACCAGCTTGAGTTCCTTTAGTTTTGAAGCAGTATGAGATATTCCAAAATGTACTCCCTTGTGTTCCCTTTTCCTTTATACCTCATGGAAACAAGATTACTCAAAAGAGTATTAGTTTCAACCTTTTCGTTTTTTTTTGCAAAACGTTTCTCTAGTTCGGCAAGGAACGATTTGGCATTAGTCTCTTTAAATATAGTGCTCCTGAATGACTCTGGAATTACACGTTTCATGATCATAAGACTCATGGGATTTTAGCATTCCCACTTCTCCATATCCCTCTTTTTATCAGGGATACATGTATCCTTAAGAGTAGCAGGTTGCTCAATCTGAAGTGCAAGGTCTAGATCCATGCAACCAAGAACTATCATTACGTTTTTTTTTCATTCCTTAAAGTTTGTACCGTTAAGCACAGAGATACTGTTAATGTTTGCAAATATTGTAGCAGCAGAAGTATTGACTAAAAAAGAAGAAAATATAATATAAATAACAAATTCACAATTATTACTCAAATATAACTTTAATTTAGAAGTTATATTTGAGTTCAATTACACAAAATCCATGAGAAAAGAAAAATCGTAAGTTTAGAAGCATAAATCCTTTTCAAATAATCCAATATGAAGGCAACTCTCATATCAATTATTGGAATAAATCCCATAAAACTGTAACCTTCATATCGAATTATTTAGAACAAATTATAAACGAAAACGTACCTAAATCCATAACAGCAAGTTTTTGATCCCGGTTGAAAATCTCATAGGGTTAAAGTATCTTCTAGTTGATACATCTCTTTTTTACGATGGGAAGCCAAAAAGATGTAATACATGTTCAACCGGAACCATAACCTTCATAGATAATGTTTTTTAATCCTAATCCGCCCATCATCAATTAGGAACAAGCACGTGGATATCTACACAATTGGGTCCTATATTTTATAAGACAACAAATTAGCCCATTTAATATTAATATCCGTAGGATCACCAATATTTGTGTCAAACCGAAAGATAGCATAGCATATAACATACAATTAATCCGTATAATTAAATTATCCATGTATATATAATATGAATTCATTAATCCAACATTCTTTACTTTCAATGTGGTTCATGTATTTAGTAAGCTACTTATTGTTGCGCAATAGACGTATGAAGAACATATATTGATAAGATACAAACTTTTTATATGTTTGTCCAAGAATGACTAGCTATGAAATTTCATATGTGAAAGTTATTTCTCGTTCTTACAAATTATTTTCTCGGTCACAATTTAAATGAAATATTTTAACCTAACGTGAAAATATATTTTTGTGTTGAATTTGTGAGAATTTTGGTGAAGAATTATTTTTTAGTAATAATGGGTTCAATGTAGCAATTGACTAGTTAATGGAGTGTACAATATCAAATAAGATAGATTTTATATTTTTTTTATTGTTTTTATTTTGAGAAAAGTTAAAAAAATTTCATTTATTATGAGAGAACACAAATAAAAAGAATATTTCATTTGATGAAAGGCAGGAGCACGATAAAAGGCAGAGGACACTATCTTAATTATTTGGAATATTTTCCTCTTTATATAAAAGACAGAGGGAAGATGATAATTATTTGGAATACTTCTCCTCTTTAGATTCAGCTGCTTATGCAGCATTCCATTAACTCTTTTTTCATAACAATAATTTACTAAAAGATACTTAAAAAATATAAGACAAATAAATTATCGTGGTGAATCAATCCGTTCAATTTCAATGAGACCGAGAATGAGTATTATAATATGGAGAAAACAAAACATATCCTGACATATTCAACCTTAGATATGTATAATCAAAATCAATGACTCAGATGAGAACCTAGTGGAGGATGTGTTTTCAAATTTGAGGTAAGTTGATGATATGAGTCTTTTAAGTATTAGATTTTTATCTTTAGATACATCTTCATCCTATATTTCAATATAAATTATTAATTTTTATTAGACACATATGGGAAGACATATCCGTCAAACCCATTATAAAAAGACGGAGTACTTAAAGATGGTCAAAAGATCCCACTAGAATAAAGAAAATCTTCCAATCATTGTGGAAGAAATTAGGTGTAACCGTGTAAAGTTTTTTCAGATAACTTGATAATGGAGAATTCCTAATCACTTTCTGCATGTCTGACCCATAGCATCTTTTTAACTTCAATTGCGGCCGCAGAAAAACACAAGTCAAATACTTCAAAATCGTTGCATTAGTCTCACATTCAGTATCACCGAAATAAAGAAGAAAAAAACCGAACGAACCAAAAGCCGGTCAATATAACTGCAATCACCAAAGTCACGTCACATAATTATGATGAATAAGAAAAATCGCACAACCGACTTTATGAGAACATTGCTTGAGAAATGGAAACACTTCTTTTCTTCTCTTTTTAATTGAACTAGTGTAGGACTACCAATCAAAGTACGATCGAGATAAGTAACAAAAAATGTAAGTGTTTCACACATGAAATAGAGTAAACATAGTTAAAACACATTTTTATAGATCTTTTTCATACTAATGAACCTTTATTTTATCTTATTATCTCATTAAAATGTTCGTTTTTAATTTAAATTGTGTAGAACGTTGGTATTATTTCGTTTTGTTGTATTTTGTGTAGATTTCACCTTTTTTGCGCAAAATGATAATAAAATGATGATTAAAGTTGGATAAAAATTTGGAGAGCCATTAGGGATGATTTCATGAAAATTATAAAGTTTTTGAAGCATTGGATTTTCATATTAATTAACTTTTATTTTATCTAATTATCTCATTAAAATGTTTGTTTTTAATTCAAATTGTGTAGAACGTTGATATTATTACGTTTTGTTGTGTTTTGTGTAGATTTCACCTTTTTGTGCATAATGATAATAAAACGATGATTAAAGTTGGATAAACATTTGGAGAGCCTTTAGGGATGATTTTCATGAAAATTATGAAGTTTTTGAAGCATTGGATTCATATATGAAGTGTTGAGGAAGGAAAAAATAGCGTTACGGATTGAAACGGAGCTCAAAATCACTAAGTGTTTTACATGTTCCCAAAGTCACGCCCGTGAACATTTGAGATAATACCGATGACATTCAGAACATAGTTCACGGGCGTGAAGCGTGAAGGTCACCCCCGTGAAGCCTTTTCACTCCCATAAAATTGATTGCTCATGAATTCTGCCCACGAAAGTGCCAAAAAGTGATCCCTCTACTTATCATTTTCACGCCCGTGATTAATTTCATGTCCGTGAATCTATCTCGACGAAAACACGTTTTTTGTTGCTGATTTTGTGGGTTTCAAACCTTGTTCATTTCCCTATATGTTCCATCTTGTAAAATCATCAGAGGACGGTGTTAGATCAGTTTTAGGGTTCTAAAACTCTTAGTTTTATTGAGTTTTAGGATTTTAGATTTCAATAACAATCTTTCATTTTCTATTTTATTAGTTGTAAATGCAGATTTATCTTTCTCGTTCGTAGATCAAGGTTTTGATAGTTCGTTGTTTCGCGATCAAGGGCATTGGATAGGAGCGTTAGATTCGTTATCGAACTCTTTGATGATGGGTTTGATCGTTTGCTTTTCTTACTTTGATTGTGTTGACTCGATCATGATTGAGTAGTTGTGTTAGTGAGGATCGTGTGAATAATTTCATGACCATGGATTGTTTTAATAATGTGAATGAAGAATATATGGATTGTGAATGTTTCTAATGTTAATCTTATGTGTTTCATGATTATATCCTAGAAGGGGCAATTAGGGTTGATTATGTTTCACCAATGCAGTAGTTGAACTCTTTTGATCATGTTACTAGCAACCTAGATAGGAATGGGTTATTAAACTCTTTTGATGTTAACTCAAGGTAGGAGAAACATCAGAACTTAGAGTTATATCTTGGCTAACTCTTTAGTGAGATATAAATGTCTTAGGAGAGTTCAAGGTTAATTCAAGAAATAGATCATTAGGATTAATTTTAAATTCAAGCTTAATTGAGGAGAGTTCAAGCCTAACCTTTGGCACTCTTCTGAATTGCCTTGGATATCTCTTCTTGCAATATAATATGTGTTAAAACACATACTATTTTACTTTCTTAAACTTATGATTTATATAAGTTTTATAGTCTATTTAATCGTTTTTATTTATTTTTATTTTTAGAACTTGGTACTGTCAAAACTTTTGTTTTTACTACAAAATGACGATGAAAGAGGTGAGTTGAGGATCAAGACGCTTGGAAGATGTTTTTGAGCTCTGGAATGCATAGCATTGCAGATTGGAAGTGTTCGAAACGAAACCTGAGGTATTGTTGATCATTGTGAGTGTATTATAACCAAGCATGGTCAGGGGTGAAATTTACAAGCAACTGTCGTGTTCTCTTCTACATCGCCCTCGCTGCACGGTTTGGCCTACACCGTGTCAAGTGTGACACGACAGTTGATAGAACCCATCGTAAGGTGCTATAAATTAGAATATCGACACTACTTCACATCATAAAATTATAAGAAAATAATAATAATGACAAGTACGAGTTGATCCTATAGAGAATGGTTTTTTTAGATTTTGTGAATTAATTTATCAATCTATTAATTTTCAAAACTAGAATTGAACAAACAATGAAAGTAAATAAATATAAATCAATTGAGAATTTTTCTTGAGATTTAATTAAGTTCGATAAAGTGCATGGACTTCGTGTTCTTCACTTGTCATGAGCTTTAATCATGGAATAAAGATGTTTATTTCATGTTCTATTACGATAAGCGTTTTTAATTACGCTCGATAAAAAGAGAGTTGTTGATATAACTATTAATTATCATAAAGCATGACATAACCAAAATCATATATTTACTCTATGTTCAAAAGAGAATGTAGCACAGACTAAACATATTGTATTATGAATATTTCTCGAACACCTACAAAATGATCTAACTCAAATTAGCGTTAAATTGTGCCCATTTACATGTGATCATAGGTTAACCAAAAGAGAATGACATTAACCTATAGGATTACTACTAACATCAACCAAAAGCGAATGGTTTGATTGCTTAAATACTTCTCTATCATAGTTAGATGGTCAATCCAACTCCAATAGATAAATAATTGTGGATAATTCTAACACATGAAATGAATTCATAAATAATGAACATGAAATTATTAAAAATAGAGATTAAGTCTCACAAAAATAAATGACTAAGTTATAACCACTAAGCCATATTTAAATTTACGCTACCATCGCCAAAATACGAAACAAAGGATTCATTCTAAACGCATAGAAAACATCTTGAATTACAACTAACAAGAGTTGAGAGATACAAAACCATAGACCAATAAAAATAGATCTAAATAGAAGAAAGTCAATGATCTCTTCGACGAATGGAGTTGCGTAGCATCGATCTTGTTGTGATCCGTAGAGACTGTCGTCTCAGGTTGAAACAGGGTCTCTAACTCTCTAGAAAACCTTCATAAACTTATGAAATCTTATCTTTTTCGAACTCTCTATTCTGATTTTTGACACACATATTTATAGAAAAAACAAAATTTAAAAAATTATATTAAAAATAGAGAAAAATGACAACCAAATCTCATAAGGCGCACGGCCTGTGCCTGACGTGCACAGCCCGTGCATGGTACCAGTAGCCCGTCTTAAGGGAACCTTTGAAAATAATTGGGGGCAGCCTGTGCCATTTGTGCACGGCCCTTGCCTGCTACCAAACATGCATATTTTGATTATTGTTTTCTCCCAATAAAGCACAAACATGTCCCATAAACATGGAGATCAATAGAAAAGTTCGGAAAACAGCCTCAAATTTGTCACAATCAACTCATCCTCAGAAAACACTTCTAATTCTTAACTGTTGCAATGTCAACATGAAATTCTGAAGTATTGATCTTCTAAATAACAAAAGAAACTAAAACAATACGAAATGACACTAAAATTAACACAAAAAAATTGACTTTGACTAAGAAAACGATGCTTGTTTACACACTCATCAGCCCGACATCGTTATGGATGGAAATCACATTTGTCTCATAACATGACCCATTTTAGGCAATGTCACACTTGACACGGCCGTGCTTGGTCTTTGTATTTCTTATCTTTCGTGATTTAAATCAGAGATTTGATGATGGTTAGTAATTTTTATTCCTTTCCTATAAATACCACGACATCAAAATAGAGAAAAAGAGATCGAATTACAGAGAAGTTACGTCGCTTTCCATACCCTAGAAATCAGATCTAAAACGTGATAGGAATGTGCAATCCCTCCACTTGAATAAAAATTGATGAACAAAACTTGGAGTATTAGCCAAGATATTGTTAGTGTGCTTAAGTTGCAAATTAGGTAGATAGCTAAATCTGGGTCAGATGGTGAAGAGCAGACGGCCACAGATGGAGAGCATTGTGTGAGCCACCAGATGCAAACTACTAAAGAGAATTTCTACAAAGGAACTAAGATATACATGGGCAACAAAAGCCCTACAAATACTTCAGGATGTAGGACTAAACTTGCAGACCAGGATCAACACAGTAATGCATCGATTGCATCAGATTAGGGTGCAGATGAGGTCTCAATAGTACTGAGTGCAGACTAAGGTGTAGCAGACTGGAGTACAACAGAGATGGTTGCTGAGGTTGGGTCAGAGGTCTGAGGTTCAGTCAAATCAAAGATTTAAGATTCAGTGTGATAGTACGAGGATCTGAGAAAAATAAGCTGTCAACATCAGTTGAGGTTCACATGTAACCTGCTATCACATTAGATGCTGTACACATCACTAGCTAATGCCCTCAGTCTATAAAAAGGGATCGATAAAGCTTAGTGAGTAGAGGAGTTGAATGAGAGATTAAGTGCGCAAACTTGCAAAAACAATCCAAGATTCAAAGCTACTCAAGGGAGCTGAACTGAGAAAGAAGCAGGAAGAGGATTCACTACTCTGTACTGAAGAAACCAAGCTGCTGCAGAGTAGAGTGAAGGATATGTGCAAGGATCTAGGTTCTTCGCCTTTTGACAAGTTAGCTAGCTTTTAAAAGGGGTTGTCTTGTAAGCCATAAATAAGAAGATAGTGAACTCACCTCTTAGAGTGACTAAACTTGTCACCTCTTAGAGCAGACGGCCACAGATGGAGAGCATTATTTGAGCCACCAGATGCAAACTACTACAGAGAATTTCTACAAAGGAACTAAGATATACATGGGCAACAAAAGACCTGCAAATACTTCAGGATGTAGGACTAAACTTGCAGACCAGGATCAACACATCAATGCATGGATTGCATCAGATTTGGGTGCAGACGAGGTTACAGCAGGGACTAGGTGCAGATGAGGTCTCAAAAGTACTGAGTGCAGACTAAGGTGTAGCATACTTGAGGACATCAGAAATGGTTACTGAGGTTGGATCAGAGGTCTGAGGTTCAGTCAAATCAAAGATTTAAGATTCAGTGTGATAGTACGAGGATCTAAGAAAAATAAGCTGTCAACATCAGTCGAGGTTCACATGTGACCAGCTTTCACATCAGATGCTGTACACATCACTGGTTAATTCCCTCAGTCTATAAAAAGGGATCGATAAAGCTTAGTGAGTAGAGTAGTTGAATGAGAGATTAAGTGCGCAAACTTACAAAAACAATCCAAGATTCAAAGCTACTCAAGTGAGCTGAACTGAGAAAGAAGCAGGAAGAGGATTCACTAGTCTGTACTGAAGAATACAAGCTGCTGCAGAGTCGAGTGAAGGATATGTGCAAGGATCTAGGTTCTTCGCCTTTTGACAAGTTAGCTAGCTTTTAAAAGGGGTTGTCTTGTAAGCCATAAATAAGAAGATAGTGAACTCACCTCTTAGAGTGACTAAACTTGTCACCTCTTAGAGCAGACAGCCACAGATGGAGAGCATTGTGTTAGCCACCAGATGCAAACTACTACAGAGAATTTCTACAAAGGAACTAAGATATACATGGGCAAAAAAAGACCTGCAAATACTTCAGGATGTAGGACTAAACTTGCAGACCAGGATCAACACAGCAATGCATGGATTGCATCAGATTTGGGTGCAGACGAGGTTACAGCAAGGACTAGGTGCAGATGAGGTCTCAATAGTACTGAGTGCAGACTAAGGTGTAGCATACTGGAGTACATCAAAGATGGTTACTGAGGTTGGATCAGAGGTCTGAGGTTCAGTCAAATCAAAGATTTAAGATTCAGTGTCATAGTACGAGGATCTAAGAAAAATAAGCTGTCAACATCAGTCGAGGTTCACATGTGACTAGCTATCACATCAGATGCTGTACCCATCACTGGTTAATTCCCTCAGTCTATAAAAAGGGATCGATAAAGCTTAGTGAGTAGAGCAGTTGAATGAGAGATTAAGTGCGCAAACTTACAAAAACAATCCAAGATTCAAAGCTACTCAAGTGAGCTGAACTGAGAAAGAAGCAGGAAGAGGATTCACTAGTCTGTACTGAAGAACACAAGCTGCTGCAGAGTCGAGTGACGGATATGTGCAAGGATCTAGGTTCTTCGCCTTTTGACAAGTTAGCTAGCTTTTAAAAGGGGTTGTCTTGTAAGCCATAAATAAGAAGATAGTGAACTCACCTCTTAGAGTGACTAAACTTGTCACCAAGGGAAGACTGGACTAAGCTCTCGATTAACAATTGATAACGAGTGTGTGAATTAGTATAAATCATGTGTTATTTTACTTGCTTTCATTGCTGTGTGTGCTTTTTGAATTGTTAGAAACTAATCACCACAGCAAAATAGAGATAAACTTACACAGTTTGAGTCTCTCTTGCGTATCCGGTGTAATATTTTCATTCCTATTTATTGCAGATTCTTTCCCTTTCTCATAGGAATATGCAATCTCTCTAGTTCTATAAAAATTAATGAACAAAACTTAGAAGTATTCGGCATGATGTTATTAGTATACCAAGGCTGGAATTAGTTAGTAATCTGCAGTCTAGGTTAGATGCTGGAGAGAAGACGGTCACAGATGGAGATCATTGTGGGCCTCCAAAAGAAGACTACTACATGGAATTTCAGCAAGGTAGCTATGACATGTATGGACAACAAGAGACCTATAAATGATTTAGGATCTGGGATCAATGTTGCAAACAAGGGCCAACTTAGCAATGCATGAAGGATTACATCAGATCTGGGTGGAGACAAGGTTGCAGCAGTGACTGGGTGCAGATGAGGTCTCAATGATACTGAGTAGAGACTGAGTTGTAGTAAACTGGAGTGCAACAGAGGATTGGTCAAATCAAAGATTTGATGTATGAATGATAATATCAGAAAAAGACAAAACAGACCTCTGCAAAAGACATGTAGAAGGGTAATGTCTTTACTGCACAAAAGGCACAAAAGAGTAAACCCTCTACTGCACAGAAGGCGCAAAAGAGTAATCTCTCTACTCCACAAGAAGTACAGAAGAGTAAAGCCTTCGCTGCTCAAACCTAAAGGGTTAAATCTTTGAGCAGGACATTGTCACGAGTTAGTATAAAACACAACAAGGTACAGCAGGTTTGGAACCATAGGATTGAATCTAAGAAAAAGCCATACAAATCTTCCAATACTGCATGGAGAAAACCATATGAGAAGCCTAGCTACACTTGCTTAATGTAGCAAAAGAGGAGGAGAAACATCAATAAACCACCCAGGGCAACAAGACCAAGGGCTTACTGCTATATTTGTGACAAACCTGGTCACAAGTCAATCGAATGTTGGAACTCACACAAGAAAACAATTCAAGTGTGGATTCCAAAGACTAACAAGTAAGGATCCATATGAGTGGGTACCATGTACATGTTTTTCATTGTTCTATTGTAGAAACAACCGGATGGAATATGGTATCTAGATAGTGGATGTTTTGTACATATGATAAGAAAGAAAAGCATTCTTAAGGATTATAGAAAGGAACAGGGACCACTATTCAACTTTGGAGGAGGAAAGACAGGTAGAACTAAAGGATATGGAACCCTTGGAAAATGTTTCTTAATCTTTAGAGATGCAGCTTATGTCAAAGACTTAGAACATAACTTAGTTTCCATTAGCCAGCTATGTGACAAAAACTATGATGTCTCATTTACTCACTATTCATGCCAAGTAAGAGACAAAGTCATACAAGAAGTCAAACTGATAGGAACCAGAAAATAACATGTTTTTGTATGAAAGGTGTTGAAGACACAAACTAGCTATGACACAAGAGATTAGCTCACTTAAATTTCAAAACTATAGCCAGACTATCCTCAGAAATCTAGTGAGAGGTCTTCCTCAAATAAAATTTAGAAAAAATAAATTATGCAGACCATGCTAAGATGGAGAGTAGACCAGAGGAAGTTTTAAACCTCAAAATTCATCAGAATCTTATAGAATTTTGGAGCTATTGCATATGGATATTTTTGATCCACTTGAAGTAGAAAGCTTAAATAGAAAGAAGTATACCCTGGTTATAGTAGATGATTATTCAAGATATGCATGGGTAATATTCTTGCATAAAAAGAGTGAAACTTACAGTCTACTAACTAGATTCCTAAGGGAAGTTCAAAATGAGAAAGACATTGATGCAATCACAATCAGAAGTGATCATGGTACGGAATTTGACTAAACAGGAGTAGATGTTTACTACAATGATCATGGGATAAAACATAATTTCTCAGCACCTAGAACACCTCAATAAAAGGGTGTAGCGGAAAGGAAAAACAGGACACTTATAGAAGCAACTAGGACAATGTTTGTTGATGCAAACTTATCAAAAAGCTTCTGGGCAGAAGCAGTAAACACTGCATGCTATATTCAAAATATATGCATTATATATAAACTATACAAAAAGACCCCCTATGAATTATGGAAAGGAAAGACACCAAGTGTCAAATACTTTCATGCCTTTGGATGCAAATGTTATATACATCAAGATGATAAAAATCATCTTGGGAAATTTAATCCTAAGACAGACAAGGGAACTTTCTTAGAAAACTCCATAAATAGTAAAGCCTTTAGGGCATATAATATGAAAACACAGACAGTTAAGGAGTCAGTTTATGTGCCTTTTGATAAATCTGAAATATCCATGCATGATGCTAATGTTTTTTATGAGGAATGTGCATGTATAGATGATGAACAAGATGCAGATGAAAGTCCTGAAGCTACAGAAAAGGAAGAACCGTCTGCACACACTGAACGAACAACAATGCAACAGATTTAGAGCAACCCATGATGCAACAAAAACTAGAACACATAACTATTGAACAAGACAAAAGAAGATGGATCAAGGCACATACACATGATGACATCATTGGAGACAAGGATGCACTTGTGCAGACTGGAAGGGCAATAACCAAAGAGTGCCTGTTTGCATGTTTCATTTCAGAAAAGGAACCAAGGACAACTAATAAAGCCTTAAGTGATCCAAACTGGGTTGATGCCATGCAAGAAGAACTAAATGAGTTTCAAAGAAACAAAGTATGGTATTTGGTACAAAGACCCAAAAATTATCCAGTTGTTGGCTGCAGGTGGGTGTTCAGGAACAAAACTGATGAAAATGTAATAGTCATCAAAAACAAAGATAGGCTAGTTGCAAAAGGTTATTCACAAGAAGAGGGAATATATTTTGGTAAGACCTTTTCTCCTGTTGCAAGAGTGGAAGCTATAAGGATGTTTCTTGCCTATGCTACATATCAAGGATTCAAAGTCTATCAGATGGTTGTGAAAAGTGCCTTCCTAAATGGAAAGCTACTAGAGGAGGTATACGTTGAACAACCTCCTGGTTTTGATGACTTTAAACATCGAAATCCTGTTTACAGGTTAGACAAGGCATTGTATGGATTGAAACAATCTCCAAAGGCATGGTATGAAACTCTCTCAACTTTTTTGTGTAAAAATAACTTTCAGAGAAGAAAGGTAGACACCACCTTAAGAAGCATAAATAACATATATTGTTACTGTAAATTTATGATGATTATGGTATTATATTGGGCTACACTAATAATAAACTGTGTGAGAGATTTGCTACATTAATGAAATCCAAATTTCAGATGAGTTTAATGGGAGAATTAAAATACTTTATAGGACTTCATGTACAAGAGTTTTGAAGTGAGATTTTTATAAATCAATCCAAGTACCTGAAAAACACATTTAAAAAGTATGGATTAGAAAACTCAAGCCACATGGGGACTCCCATAAGTGCAGGAATAAGAATGGATAAGGATGAGAGTGGAATGGAAATAAGCCAAACAATATATAGAGGAATAATAGACGCACTACTATACCTTACTACAAGTAGACGAGATATTCAATACTCAGTCTGCGTATGTGCTGGATATCAATTTGAACCCAAAGAATCTCATTACACTGCAATAAAGAGAATCCTAAGATATCTCAAAAAACCTTCAAATCTGGTGTACGGTATCCTAGGGAATCGGATTTTACACTAACAGGTTATTCAGATGCAGACTTTGCAGGTTATAGAGTTCATAAGAAAAACACAAGTGGATCATATCAATTTTTTGGTGCAAGATTGATTTCATGGTTCAGCAAGAAGGAGACCACTATGTCAACCTCTAGTATAGAAGTAGAATACATAGTTGCAGGAAGCTGTGCTAGACAAGTACTATGGATGAGGTCATAACTTGCAGACTATGGTATGATATTTACTAAAACTTCAATATTTTGTGACAATACATCTACAATTTCACAAAACCTAGTTTTTTATGCAAGGATCAAGCACATTGATGTCAAATATCATTTTATTAGAGATCATATGCAAAAAATCTCATATTAAATTGGAATATATTCTAGCAGAAAAATAAATTACAAATAGTTTTACAAAGCCTCTTGATGAGAGCAAATTTATTCAATTCCGAGGTGAATTAGATATAATTGATTTGAACCAATAAAATGGCAAAAATGCTCTACTACATATGTAAGTACAAACTACCATTATTTTTGCTCTGCTGCTCCACTATATATGTGGAATGTTGACTAGCATTATTGTTGCTTTTCTACATTTCTATTTTTGGAAAGAAAATAACCTTTTAAAAACTGATTACCTAGAATCACAGCATGATCAAATCAATGACTGACGGTAATTTTTCTAAGGGTATAAATTTTGAAAATTTTCAATCAGAAAGACACTTTTACTCTCTTACTTTCTCTTTGCTATTGTGATTTACTGCAAACTCAATTGGAAAACCCTAAGTTCATAAACTCTTTCAATTCGCTCTCACAATTTGGAAAGTCTCTTAATTTCACTGAAAAACGGCCATCATCCGATCAAACACTCCCGAAAAAGACAAATCACAAGAGCAAAAAAGCCCAACAGAGAAGGTTGAGCTACACACAGAAGTGGTTCTCGATTTTGAGACACAAAAGAATAAATCAGATGAGGTAAAAGAAATATCTGAGCTGATTCAAGATGCGGGCCTTAAATATTTCTGTGTGAAAACCAACAGGATTTACGATGAGGAGGTACTAAATTTCATCGAGAAGGTGAAGGTTGCAGAGGACCTTGAATTCATCACATATACCATCGCAAGATGAATTGGGATCAACATAGGTCCAAATGACTTCGAGCAGTTCTTCAAGATTTTGAATGAAGGACCCAGAAGCATCCCACCCTCTATAGTAACTGATGGAAGGCATGCGATGCTTAGCGAAGAGAGGCAGAAGGAAGGGATTCGAACAATGAAGAAATACTTGTGTAAAGAGCACAAGCTGCTTGCAGACATTATGAAGAAGGTGATCTTATCCAAAGAATTCTCCAAAGATCAAATCACATCTGATCAACAAGAGATTATGTGTACGATTCTCACTAAACACAAGCTCAACTGGGACAAAATTGCTCATGTATCAACTGACAAAGACTGTAGAAGCAAAATAACCTCTTTTTGGAAGGGTCATCAGCATCATTCTAAAAAAAACTATAGCTGTCTGACAAAAGCAGGAAGGCCATGGACTGTGGCCAAGCAGATCGGTGTGAGAAAGATATGCAAGTAGCCTATAGGCTTCTCAAAGAAGCCAGCATTAGTACATACTACTACAAAGGCTGTAGATCAGCTTGAGAAGAAAGCTGAAAAAGATAAAAAGAAGGTAATCAGCAAGGTAAAACCAATCAGAATGAAGTAGATCAAGGAAACCAAAAGAAGGCTTGTTCTGCAGACCTTAGAAGAGGAAACAAAATCAGATCACCATACTGCACAGCCTACAGAGATGGAGTCAGAAGCACAGTCTACACCAGTAGAAGAGTAGACTAGGAAACCAATGGCAGCTAAATTAAGGGTTCATCCTCAAAAACCTTTCCACCAAAGGAACCAGAGCTTGCTGTACTTCATGATGGAAGCACTGAAGTATCTCAAGGTTGGTGGCAATGAAAATCTTCAGAATTTCATATTGGAAGCTCAAAGAAGCTATCAAGAGATCAGAGAAGGACCACAAGCACAACTCAGGCGAGAGCTCAATGCATAGGGATATACAAGAAAGGAGATAGTGACCATTGAAGCCCAACTACAACAATTACAATAAGGTCTGCTGCAAATGAATCATTCACAACAACAATCATTCCAATCTCTAATATAGGAATGGATCTGTCTATGATTGAAGCATATCGTTCCTCAACTGCATCAGAGGCTTGGGCTACGACAACAACAGCAAGCACAATCACACAACCTCTAGAGAAGAAGGAGATTATAAAAGCTCTATAGATGGTCTAGGCTATACAAGAAAAGGTCCAAGAACACTGAGTCAAAACTGATGAGATGCTTGGCAAGGCTCAAACATAAGAAATGATCCAAAAGTTCATCAAACAACATAAGCTC
This sequence comes from Drosera capensis, assembly GCA_001925005.1. Taxonomy (NCBI): domain Eukaryota; kingdom Viridiplantae; phylum Streptophyta; class Magnoliopsida; order Caryophyllales; family Droseraceae; genus Drosera; species Drosera capensis. The sequence goes on from LIEC01006047.1 coordinate 25,625, forward strand.
CATATCAAGAGAACATCGAAGGCTGCAAGGCCAAAGTTTATTCTTTCAGGACCAACTACAAGATACAGGATAAATCCAGATGGCTTTAGAATAGAAATTGGAGTAGTTAATGGCATGACAAAGGCAGAAATCCATCAACTTGTTGAAATTCAGAAAATGAAGGACAACAAGAAAAAGAGACCCACTCAACCTTAGATCCTATTCAGTGGAGTGCTAGAAGTCAAGGACTCAACACTCAAGACAAGGAGGCACAAACAGGCACAACTGTAGAACATTGAATTTGAGTGCAGTCCTGAAGTAGAAGTTGAGTTGAAAAGACTATTAGATAAGCATGTTAGGGCAATAACATTAGAGATCTATGATTATCTATCAAGGTCAACTATTGGCAGAACACAACCATCAGAAGAGGAGGATTGTGATGATTTTCCACACCTAGAAGGCCATGATAATTATTATACCATTGATGAGGTAGGTGAAGAAGGAATCGAGGAGAAATAAATAGCAGAACCATTTGTAGCAAAAGAACCAACAACAGAGTAACCTGCAACCGAGTCCCAGCAGCGGAGTCATCTCCAGCAGCAGAGCTCACTCCCACAGAAGGACCAACAGTACAGGAGGAATCAGAAGAAGCTGAGGCATCACAAATTAAGGATGCAGCAGAGACTACAACAGAAGAAGTCCCTGAAGACTACTTGTAGACCATAAATCAAACAGAGTTCACACAAGTTACAACACTTGATCTCACTCTTACTCAGATAGATGAAATCATCATAGTGAAAGATGAATCTATGGAAACAAACCAATTGCCAACAGAAGAGTAGATCGTGGGAGACAACGCTCTCAAAGGCATCATTCTTGAGGAAATCAACCAGCATCTGATCAGTGACACTCCATATGGATAGTAAGGCCAAAGCCCACTAAACATCAAGTTTTCACCACCTTTTTCATTTGGAATGGTGCAAACTAGGGAAGATCAACCATCTTTAGGTTTCTCTAAGGCTTACTTTATAGTGGTACATTTGAGATTCAGATGACACCCCAAACTGGAGCCAGGAGTCTGAAGCAAGCTCTTATAGATGTCAAAATGACACCAATCATTGAAAGGCTATGCTCTACTAAAAAGAACAGTAGTGGAGACTAAACTGTCTACACATCAAGAGTCATCTTCATCGAAATTGCAGTTGAATATAGACTTAGACAACTGGATCAGGAAGTCTACAACATGCATCAATGGAAAAAGGATGTATTTAAGGAATTCCTCAGTAGTCTACAACCAGATGCAAAGGAATTGGAAGCTGAGAAGTCAACCAGGACAAAATGCTTTGAAGACATCCAAACAACTCTCTCTAATATGGCTGAAGGGCTTGTAGATCAAATACAAAGAGCTAATGCCCTAAATGTTCAATAGTACAGGCTCAGTTCCTCTAACCTAAATAAAGTATGGGGATAATATTTTGCTGATCTCCGTAAACTTCAAGCATCCTTGCAAGCCACTCAACAACAGTATTTAGAGCACATTCACAATAATGACACCAGATTAGGATTGCTGGAAAATAAGCTTCAAATGGAGACTGCCAAAGCCATATTTTCTCAATAGACCATAACCTTTTAACTCAGAGCCATCAGAACTGTAATTGAAGCCCTCACATATGTACTTAATCCTAACAAAAAGGGGGAGAAGATTGTAGAGCAATGAAAAGAGGCAACAAAACCTCCTGAACAAAGGTCTACAGAGAAAGCTACAGCCAAGGAGAAGACAACAGAGGATAAAACTATAGAGCACCTCAAAAGAAGTTCAACAGTTACGGTAGAGAGAGAAAGGTCTGCAAAATGGAAAAAGCCTCAAGGGGAGAGGACATCAAGCCATAGAACTCAGGGGCAATAGCTCCACATAGAACGAAGATGACACCATAGAAATTCCGAGGAATAGCCTCACAATCACAACAAAAGAAGTGACCATCCCAGGTAAAGGGCAATACTCTTTGCTGCACATTAGTCTAAGTAATTAGATTAATTTTTTTTCATAACAATATAATTTACAATGTTATCTTGTTGTTTTACTTATGATTTTTAATAGCATCAAGTTAGGAGGAGATTTATCGGAATGTGCAATCCCTTCACTTGTATAGCAATTAATGAACAAAACTAAGGAGTATTAGCCACTATGCTATGAGTGTGCTTAGGCTGCAAATTAGGTAGGTAGCTACAGTCTAGGTCAAATGCTGGAGAGCAGACGGATACAGATGGAGAGCATTATGTGGGCCACCAGATGGAGACTACTATCGAGAATTTCGCCTAAGTAACTAAGACATACTTAGGCAACAAAAGACCTATAAATGCTTCAGGATTTAGGATTAAACTTACAGACAAGGACCAACACAGCAATGCATGGATTGCATAGATCTGGGTATAGATGAGGTTACAGTCGGGACTGGGTACAAACGAGGTCTCAACAGTACTAAGTGGATACTAAGGTGCAATAGACTCGAGTGTAGTAGAGATGGTTATTGAGGTTGGGTCAGAGGTTTAGTCAAATCGAAGATTTGAAGTTCAGAGTATGACAATATTAGGATCTAAAAAAGGTGAGCTGTCAACATCAGTTTCGGTTCACATGTGACCAGTTGTTATATCAGAATCTATACACAAGTCAAGGGTTTATTCTCTCAGCCTATAAGAGGGGATCGATGAAGCTCAGTGAGTAAGTAGTTGAATGAGAGATTAAGAGTGAAAAACAATCCAAGATTCAAAGCTACTCAAGTGAGCATAATTGAGAAAGAAACAGGAAGAGGATTCACTAGTGTGCACTGAAGAATAGAAGCTTTAGCAGAGTCCAGTGAAGGATCTATGCAAAAATCTAGGTTCTGCGTCTTTTGACAAGTTAGCTTGCTTATAAAAGGGGTTGTCTTGTAAGCCATAAACAAGAAGATAGTGAACTCACCTCTTGGATTAACTAAACTCGTCACCAAGGGAAGACTAGACTAAGCTCTCGATTATCATTTGATAACGAGTTTGTGAACCAGTATAAATCATGTGTTCTTTACTTGCTTTCATTGCTGTGTGCTTTTACAAATGTTAGAAATTAATCACTACAGCAAAACAGAGACAAAGTTACATAGTTTGAGTCTCTGTTGTAGACTACCTTAGTAATTTACAAAGAACATCAGTTTTGAAATCAACAAATCCGATGTGTTGCACTGATAAAGTTTAAATCAACCTATTCACCCCCTCTAGGTTGAACCTGTGGATCTAACAGAATCCCTTTCAGCCATGAGACAACCTTTGGAGCTTTCTTCATCCTTTGATTCATTATCAGAGTCTTCATCAGAAGTGGAGTTATAAGCATCCGAAGCTTTACAAGAAACAAGTATGGTCTTTTTCTTGTCAACAATAGACAATTACAACTTCTTTCCTTTAAACTCTCCATGGTTCAGCATTGGGCAATCCTTCTTGAAGTGACTTATTTGCCACAATTAAAACAAAGGTCAAAACTTGATTTAGATGAAAACTTACTACTTACCTTCTTCATCCCTCTTTTTCAAGAAGTTGAATTTTTTTCTGCTTAGGAAGGCTATAGTCTCATCATCGTATCCTCCAGATGCTTCACAGGTTCTTGTTGATTTAGTTGCTTGAAGGGCCAGGACCTTTCATCCTAATTGACACACCAGCTTCATCTTCTTCTTGTTGCTTCAGTGTCTTCTCATAGGTGATCAAGGAGCCAATAAAATCTCTTAATGGTAGCTCCTTTATTCCCTTATGAGTTGATTATGGAAATGAGCAAGCAAGTTTTCAAAGAATGCCATTTTACATGCTTCCGCTACACTATTTAAGTAACGACTTTATCCTACCTGAAATCTCTTTGATGTAAACTTGTCTCTTTTACGTGTCATATTATAGTTATTGAGCCCTTACCTCATTTTCTCTATGTTTCCAATAATTTCAGGTAATCATGGGAATTAAGGAAATCACTAATAGCGAGTTAATCTAGTTTAATGTCTTTTATGATTTTCCGTGTAAATAAACTTAATTTTCTGTACTTTAGCCATGTGATGTAATAAAAGTTAATGTTTCTACTACTCTTTTGTAATATTATTTTATCATATTACAAGAGCCGTTCGATTCAGTCTCGAGCTTGAGATTGGGTCGTGGCGGTGGTGCATACCACCCCAAGGTGGGGCGTTACATAACTGGTAAATGGACTGCCAACATTGAAGTATGAGCAATAAGGTATGTGTGACTCATGTACAATAGGTAAACATGTCAAAACATCAATCCATTCCAAGAATGTGATAAGTACTTCTAAACCTTCATAATTACCGTGAAGGTAATTATGTTTATAATTGCTGATGATTACACCAAGTACACATGGGTTATTTTTCTTAGAACCAAAGATAAGATATTTGATAAACTCCATAATTTCATCCACAACACTCAAAACAAGATTGGTTTTAAATTGATTGTTCTTAGAACTGATCATGACACTGAATTTAAAAATTATAAATTCATTGAGTTTTGCATGAAAGAAGAAATTGAGCACCATTTCTCAACCAAAAGGACTCCTCAACAAAATGGTGTGGTGAAAAAAAAAAAAAAAAAAAAAGAACTGCCCTTGGACAAGATGTCAAGAATAATGTTGCTAGAAAGCAATTTGCCAAGGAATTTATGGGCAGAGGTTAGGTTGCTATATTCTAAACTAAGCACTGATCAGGCCTATTTTAAAGGAGACCCCCTTTGAGATCTTGAATGGCATAATTTCAATTATCTAACACTTGAGAAAATTTGGATGCAAATGCTTTGTCCTTAATAATAGGAAGGACAATCTGAACAAATTTGATGAAAGGAACGATGAACGAATAGTTTTTGGATATGCACATGACAACAAAGCTTACAAAGTGTTCAACAAAAGGAAACAAATAATTGAGGAAAAGTGTTCATGTTATTTTTTATGAAACTAACCCAAGTGATTCAAATTTACAAGACGATGACTTCGAAATTGATTTTCTCGAGGACAAACCAACTGAAAATAAAAGGTGTATCATCAAAAGATCAAGCTGGAGAAGATGAAAACACAAAAACTGAGGAGCACATTGATCAAATAGAAAATCTAGACTCAGAAGGCACGAAGATGAAGCCTTGGAACTTGAATTGAAAGAAGATGATCAAAACAAGGAACTATAGCTTTAAAAGCCTTCCAACACTCCTCAAGTGAACATAAACTGGAAATATAAAGGCTCACATCAATGAGATGCTGTGATTAAGTGATCTAAAAGCTAGTGTTCAAACAAGGTCAAGGCATTGTCTTCATAACACTTGTGCTTTTTTAGATTTTCTTTCCCAAATATAGCCCAAGGGTTATAAGAAAGCTTTAATTGATTCTGATTGGGTGTGTGCAATGCAAGATTAGTTGATTAGTTTGAAAGAAGAAAATGATGGCATCTAGATCCTTGACCTGTCATAGGAACAAAATGGGTTTTTAGAAATAAGCTTAATGACAGTGGCATAATTACTAGAAATAAAGCTAGGTTAGTGGTCAAAGCTTAGAGACAAGAAGAAGAAATTTATTATGAAAAAACCTTTGCCCATGTTGCTAGATAAGAAGACATTAGGATGTTGATTGTATTTTCTACTCAAGCCATTAGGATGAACTTCAAGCCATAACTAATGCATGTGAAAAGTACTTTTCTGAATGGATATCTAAAAGAGAATATTTATGTTGAACAACCACCTAGTTTTAAAGGTTTGACATATCACGATCATGTGTTTTAATTGGATATAACTCTTTATGGCCGTAAACAAGAACCAAGAGCTTGGTATGATAGACTCTCTAAATTGTCACATGGTTTCATTAAAGGTCAAGTTGATAAAAAATTATTTATAAAAAGCCAAGGCAAAACTGATTTGTTAGTAGTATAATTCATGTTCATGATATCATGTTTGGTACTACTGATGAGATCTTCTACAAGAAATTTTCTGAGCTCCTGACAGGAGAGTTTGAGATAAGCATGATGGAAGAGTTGATATTCTTTCTGGACTCCAAATCAATAAAGGGAATGAAGGGACAATCACTCACCAATAGAAGTATCTCAAGGAACCTCAAGAAATTTATCATGATTGAGTCCAAGGCGTTTGACACCCCTATACCTAATGCATGTAAGTTGGATGCAAACCTCAAGTTAAGGGTGTAGATCAGAAAATCTACAGAGATATGATTGGTTCCTTACTCTATTTGACTACTTGTACACATGATATCAAATTTAGTGTGTGCTTTAGTGCTAGATTCAAGGCTAATCCTAAGAAATCAGACCTTAAAGCTTTCAAAAGAATAATGAGATACCTAAAAGTCTAAGAAGGTCTGGGCCTTTGGTACCTTAAGGGAACCAAATTTGTCTTGTTATGATATTCTAATGTTTATTTTTCAGGCCATTTAGTTGATAAAAAGAGTACAACTAGTACATGTCATTTCCTAGGTCTATGCTTAGTCTCTTGGTCATCTAAACAACAAAATTCAATAACCCTTTCCATTGTAGAAAATGAATATATAGCTCGTGGATTATGTTGTGCACAATCAATTTGAATAAAACAACAACTTAGAGACTATGGCTTAGGTCTTGGTTGTGTTTGAATTCTATGCAACAACACAACTGCAATATATGCCATCAAAAATTCTGTTCAACACTCAAGAATGAAACTCATTGACATTAGATATCACTTCTTGAGAGATGATTATGAGAAAGGCAACATAATCTTGGAATATTACAATATAGAACATCAATTGGCATATATCTTTATAAAACCTTTAGGGAGAGAAAGATTTGAGAAGATAAGATAAGAAATAGGAATGATCAAAATATTTTAACTTCTTGTTATTACATTAATTCTTTCCTAATGATGAATTGATTTGTGAACATATTCTCTTTGGAAGGCTAAGATTTTCTATAGATATGTTTCTGTTGATTAATCTTAAGATAGGAAGGTTGATGATCTCGAATCTTCAAGGACATGTAAATTCATGATGAAAAAGGAAACACTAGAATGAGGAAGATAAGTTTGCCAGTGGTATGTTTTAAGTTGAGTTGGTATGATATTGATTCTTACATAACCATACTTTGTTTACCACCACAAAGGCCTAGCCTTTTGTCATACTTTCTTTATATATATAAATATCCTAACTTTCAAAATCATTCAAAAACCTCCCAAAGTACTTTCTATATAAGGCTCCATGTTCCTGAACCAGATCCCAACACAAAAGCAAGATCCACTTCACAAATACAAGGGAGAACCTGTTGATATCAATGAACACTTGGGAGAGATAAGCCCTGTGAAGCTACTTGCAACTGTTCAACCGAAAGATCAACACGCCATTGAGTAGAAGATGTCTGCACACCCAAATTCGAGCATAAAGGACATAAAAAGTATGAAGAAAGGCAAAGTATCAATATCGAGTCCTCATGATCAAGCAATAAGTGACAAATTTCAAAAAGGACCATCATCACCGAGGTCAGAGACATATTCAACTATTTTAAGAATGTAGATCCTATTGAGATTCTGACCAATGTTGTTGAGAAGGAGATCGAAACCATCTTAGAAGACATATAATCGAAAAAGGCCTAGCCTTTGAATGGTTATGCTCAAGATCAAAATTCTAACCAAGAATATCCGAATCTTGTTGTCCAAGTACTCAAAGACCTTGTTGTTGAAAACCCCCTTATCACCTCAAAAAGAAACCACATCCCCAATAGCAAGAGAGATGAAAGTAACAACATAGGGGGGTTCTGAGAAAACTATTGATCAAGCCAAGAAAGGTCAAGGCCTTCTTGCTGAAGAGAATAAGAAGAAGGTTGTTGCAAAAGCCTTCTTGGAAAGGCTGATTGAAGAGGTACCCTCTGATAATTCCGAGTACCATAGTGAGAGTAATGCATCTAACGATTCAATGCCTCCTACTCCTAAAAGAAAAAGTAACCACCACCACTACAATAACGAAGCCAAAACTAAGTCCCAAACCACAAGATCCCAAACCAAGTCCCAAAGCACAACAAAGACAAAATCATCACCCACCAAATCCATCAAAAGAAAAGCCCTTACTTTATTGGTTGACTCCTCTGATACTAAGACTGATGAAGAGCTTCTTAAGGAAACTAGGAAGGAAGCAAATAAGGAGAATTACATCCCTATTGCATCTAGGGATATCCAGTTTGGAAAGTGATCTCTTTCACCTGGTTAGGAGTAATGTACTTGGATAGTTGACTTATGTGATCCAAAGCCAACAATGGACTACTCTTATGGGATATGAAGCATCCTTCCATCCATTATTCATAAAGGAGTTTTATCATAGCATGGAGTACAATGAGGCTCAGGCCTCCTTGACCATAACTGTGAGCGATAAATCCTTTCTCCTTATTACTGTGAAGTTAGGTGAGATCTTTGGTATTCGTGTTGCTGGTTATGTTACATATGCTAAGTTTACATGGCCCATGATATATGGATTGAACCTCTGGCCTTGGTGAAGAAATATGCTCAGAAATCAAATTTGACAGTTGTGAGGAAAGTCACCACTAAGGAACTCTTTGATATGCATAGGTTTATTCACATCTTTATGATTAAGTGCTTGATTCCTAGAGGTTCAAGTAAAACTGAAGAAACCAATCAATTTCCTTGTTCTTGTGATCAATAACATGCAGTATACGGCTTCTAATAGAATTCATTTTATAAGCGACGTATGCACTTACAAATATGTAAGTGCATACGTCGCTTATAAAATAATAAAATAGAGAGTAAGAGTATTGCCCTACAATGAACTAGGCCTCAAACGATAGATGATTGTAGTCCTAAAGGGTCAAACTAAAGTATTCGAATGTATGAGAAACTATGTTATGCGCTAAGCTAAACGTCAAGTGATATGGATGTGAAGCTAGGGTCCGAACCTCGTTATCCTAGTATATGATCATATCATTCACTCTAATCTAGTTGTTATTTAGGTGTTTAGGTTATTAGTCGAGACTCCCTAAACTATATCTTAATCTAATGTAAATCTCATTAGACGTCACCTCAACATATCAAGTGATGTGCATGGTGGTTCTCCTTAAATGACTACAAGAGTCACCCAAGAGTTTCCTCGATCTTGTGTTCAACTCAAGGTAAGGGTTTCCTAGGTCACATCTACACCTATCCTCTTGAAATTGATACAATAAGATCAATGCAAGGTGATCAATCAAGTGAGGCACTATCTTCAACAACCAACATACAGCCATAAACAATGAACGAAACAGCTAAATCAAAGTATGGAAATGACCATATTGCTATTTAAACTATATCAAGACCCTAATCAAGGGTTTAGCTCATGATTTGGTGGTAAAGGCAAATCATCAAACATGTTGTGTGCATACAAACCATCATCATGTATAATCACAAACACTAAGGGAAAGACTAAACAAGGATGATCTCCAATAAATAAGATGATGATAATTGATCTTCAATCTACCTTGATCTTTTTCTCCTTCTTTGATGATAATTTGATTATTGGAATGCCTCAAAACAAGCTCCAAACTCACCAACACTTAGTCAAATACACAAGATGTCACAAAACTTAGAAATGTGGTGTTTTTATATTGAAACATGGGGAGACATGTCCCTGAGTCCCAAATCGAGGCCCAAGGCACGTGAGGAAGTGTTTTGTGCCCCATTAGCCGCCTCGTCATGGCTCGTTTTGACCCTAACTCGCTCGTCTTCCCATTCAAACATATTTATATCCATTTTACCTCCGTTTTCAGCATTCTTATGCTTGTTTTGCTCTCCTTGCAAAAAGAAACATGAAAAATGTTAAGAGGAGGCATAAAGTACAATTTAGATTCACAATTATCCCAAAGTCGTATACAAAACCGACATGAAAACAAAGTCGAACGTGCACTTTTACACTCTAATCAGTCATGAGCTCCCCTATGTGTTTGGCTCACAAAAGTCTTTGTACATTTCAGGATAATCAAATATAGAGAAAGACACATCTAGGATTATTGTTTCTGATAGATATGGTGAAAGCCACATCTGGATGCTAATGCTCACAAAGATCAATGGTGTTAGGAAGAGGCAAGCTGCAGCAAGACCCAGGCCTTCAGCACAAACTCCTGATTCGCAGGTACTAGAACCTCCAAGTTGAATCAATGCTTGAAGAATGCTATTGCATCGTGCATTCCATCAATAGCTGAAGGAAGAGCATAAGAAGGTGGTCGAACTGACCAAGGAGTTGAACATTGTCAAACTTCACTGGAAGAAGATACATGATCTCTCCCTTTCCTGAACATTCCAAACCTAACCCAATGACCCTGACGCCTATCTTCCTTTGATTTAGCCCATTTTTAAACTATTCGATCCTTGAACTATGACCAAAACTTGAATTTAATTTATGGTCTCTAATAATTGATATTATTGCTTGCTTTACTTATTCATACTTGCAGAATGAGACCTGACACCTAGAACTAGTGTTTCTAGATCTAACATGAATTCTATCCTTGCTGGTAAGGATGTGAGATTTTCCTACAGTTATATTGAGCAATGATAGATGTTTTCAGGGTATTTGTTTGAACAGAAGGGTATGTTCCTTTTTTTAGGGTGCCAAAGGGGGAAGAGATGTGATGGTCAGCGGTTAAATTATCTTTGATAGTGTTTATGGCTTGTTTTAGTCTTTAGTATTTTGATCTCTATATGTCTTTGTGGGATATCATGTTAATTACTTTGTATACTTGCCTTATGTATTGTATTCAATCTTTTGATCCTTGTGCTGAATTGGCCTTTAGTTGATTATCATCCTCAAAAGGGTAAAACATTGTTGAGTTCATAGGTTTTGATGATGACATTGATTGAACAAATCGATCTTGAATATGGATTGTTAGAAAAACACAAGAAGACCCGGGCCTTCCCCTTGGTATCAAAATTGAGATAGGTGTATACAAGGCCCATGCCTTTCCCAATTTCCATAAATTTGACATAAACATGAAACGTCCTTGTTTGATGAATATGCTGAGTTTGTTAAGCCCTTATTTTTTATTCTAAATATCTTATTTATTGACTAACAATATATTGAGCGATATTTGAATATTTTACTACAAAAATAAGTTTTGATTTGTTTGCAGATATTGGAAGTTTTGGAAACCGAAGCATGGAAAGAAGATCTTATTTTTTTCCAAACAAAGATGAAGATCCAAATTTATTGATTCTTGAAGTTTTATAAAAGGGAGATCATCGTGAGGAGGTGACACACAAGATGAATAACTTTTCCATCATATTGCAATTGAACAACAAAGAGCCAAATTGCCATCCATAGAAATTCAATTCAACTCCACAAATATCCATAAGCCAAAGTTCTTTGATGTTTTGCAGCTAATACAAAACAACCAAGCATAGATGTTGCTGCTGATTGACTGGAAAGTTGATCGAGAAGATTTTTTTGGTTCAAGATAACCGAACCAGAGGAAGGCCTTCTTGTGAACAAGGGTGTCATTGCAAGGTGTATAATTCAGGAGGTTAAGAACCAGAGAAGTACATGATGTTGCTATGAGGGATTGAAGATGAGGGTATGAGAGTTCTATTAGCAAGGATTGAAACTAGAGATGCTAAGGCTTAATTCAGAATAGAACAGGGTGTACTTAGGGTGACGTCTAGGAGAGTGATACAAGTTGTAATTGATGTTGACCGTGTTACGAGGGTGTTGGTAACACTGGGTTCTCTAACATTGATCTAGAGGATTGATAAAGAAGAGGAAGAACGATTTGTACTAGTGAAGATGATCATAAAGAAAAGTTCTCAACATCCATTGGTACTGGATGTAAATCTCTTATCCATAGTTTTGGGCAAAAGACAAACCGATATAAATATTGTGTCCACTCTCTCTTTACTGCTTTCATACATGATCACTCAGCAAACAAGCACACAAAATAGTTGGCGACACACAAATAAACAAACAGGTTGAGAAAGACCCACGCCTTCCTAAAGACCCTGACCTTCCTCACTAAAAAAGTGAAAAAGAGTTCACTTTGAGCAATTAACTAAAAGAACGATTTTCTTTCTAGAAAAGAGATCTGATATGGGTACATTTGAGCAAGACTCGTTTTCTTGTTGGGCGTTTCGATAGGCTATAGCGACGAGCCGATAATCCATTCGAAGTCCTGGTGCTCATTAATAATAATGCTTACAAGATCGACCTGTGAGGGTAGTATAACATTTTTGGAACATTCAATGTAGCTGATTTGTCTTTATATCTATTTGTTATTGAGGGAGACGAGTTGGTGGAGGTTGAAGATGAGTCAGATTCGAGGGCTAATCCTTTCGTAGCAGGGAAGGAAGATGCACGACTAGAGGCAAGACCGGTTGATATCCGAAGGTGACTTTTTAGAAATCAAAGACACAATATCAAAATGCGATAAAACTTGACAATTTCAAGAAAAACGACATGGGTATCAAAACATAGCATCTTCGTCCCCGATTTTGGGTGTTTTCGGCATTTCTTGGTCCTTTAGGCCACTTTATAAGCGTGTTTCTGTTTTAACATTAATAAATATACTTAGTGGCATTTTCATAATTATGGCTATCAGGGTTTTTCGATTCCATGTATATGCTAGTTTCTCCCGTAATTTAACATAGTATTTCATTGAAATCTTAACAGCCGGAGAAGGCGTTTTCTCTCATGAGTTTTGTTTCATCTTGCTTAGATATTGTGTGTTGTGTCATGTATTAGAATCAGGGTTCGATACCTCCTGAGGATATGAGAAACCCTCATCTTGTGTTCGAGCTATGCCAAGCTCACTTTGACAATCCCATGGACCGTCTAGCTTGCGTGCTCTTGGCCACCACAACAAAGGCTTGTTTTCGTTCTCCATCTCTGTCCATGGCTATGCCAATGAATTGGCTCCACGCTCAAAGTTGAAATACGAAAACAGTTTACGGGATAAGTTGCATGCATGTTGTTCTTCCTATAGCCTATATTTGATAGCATTATGTGGATATTTGTCTTTTTCTTTCCTTTTATTATTGAAGTATTATCTAGTATTAGACCGCTATAGTATTGTTATGCCTCTATCAATATTTTTGAGATATACTACAATATTTTTGAGATATGATGTAGTGTATTGTTATATAAATTGTACTGTCTCTATCAATCCTCGTTATGGAGTTGTTATCAAGAATTTATTTTCAGGCCCATAATTGTCTCCACAAACTAACGCATGTGTTTTTGGTTCTCATTATGTCATTTGTGCGTTTCCTAAGATACTTCCTAAAACAATCACCCTGTTATTATTCCAGATCGAACACGTTTAATTTTAGAGTCTTAAATTGGTAGGATTACGAAAAGAAACACACACCATATTGATATTGAATATCTTATTAAGTCTTTTAAGCGAAGCCTTTAAATGATTTTAGTGTTTAGATAATGATACATAACTCGAGGATTACAAGAATACAACAGTTAGGGAGTCGAAGAGTATAGGAGTCAAGGAGTTAGGGAGTCAAGGAGATACGGAGCCTGAGGGTTAAGGAGTCGAGGAGTATTAGAGTCCAACGATAAAAGAGGGCCACTAGAGCATGTTGTTGGTGTTGTGGTTTGGTTTGGCTGCTATTTTGGTGCAAACATCTAATGCAAGGAATTGTTGCAGGAAGCAAATGGGTCTAAAGGGCTTTAGAGTGCTGGTATTGGCGTCTCTATATTTGGTTGTTATTTTTATTGTTTTTGGTTGTAGTTGACTGATGTATATTTGAGAAATGTTGTTTTGGTTTTAACTAAAGGAATTGTTCGGACTTGTATCTAACTTAATTGTCAAAAAAGAAAAGAAAAGAAAAACATTAATGATAGGTAAGTAAAAGAAAAACGGACTTGGAAAGCAATGCTCACGAAAACACCAAAATCTCACATTGACCTCCGTCCGTCCGTACGATTTTCATACTTGCCCTTTTCTTATTTTCAAAATCTCTTGCATCATCACTCGATGCTCTGCTCAACGAACGTATATTACTGTAACGAAAATCATTGGTAAAGGTTTGAGCCGTCGCTTTCATCACCCGCTCTTACTTTTCCTTCCCCGCTCACTATAAATTCGCAGCCATGCCTTGTTCTCCTCTGACACTTAATCAGCAACTTCATTTCATTCACACAAAGAAAACAGAACATGACACTTAAAGCGCCGTCGCTGAGCATTAATGTAATTAGCAAACAACCGGCTCTACCAAAAGTCATCCACATTTCGGACCACGAGCTGGTGCGATCCGTCAGGTCGCAGAGCTACAAGTCCTGCAGCGTGTCAGCCAGATTAGTCTCGTCATACAACAGTGTGAAAAACTCCTACTTGGACCCGACACGTCCAGCTGGCCGCTATGATGCTATTAGTTCTCCGTTCAGGATCGGGAATCGCTGGATGGAGTACCAGGGAGCCAGGGACTGGGCCGGACTCCTAGACCCCTTGGACGAAAAGCTGCGATGTGAGATCCTTAGATATGGGAATTTCGTCGAGGCGGCTTATCGTGCTTTTGATTTTGATCCGTCATCCCCGTCATACGGGACGAGTAGGTTCGGAAAGAAGAATTTGCTGGATCAGACCGGATTCCCTTGTACCGGATACAGAATAAAGAGCACTCTGAGTGCCACTTCCGGAATCCAGGTCCCGTGCTGGGCCGAGATGGCACCCAGTTGGGTCAGCTTGAGATCGAGCTGGATCGGGTATGTTGCGGTCTGCCAGGACAAGAAGGAGATCGCGAGGCTGGGAAGGAGAGACGTTGTGATCGCCTTTCGTGGAACTGCCACCTGTCTTGAGTGGCTCGAGAATCTCCGAGCCACCCTCGCAGAACTCCCCAATCACCACTTCGAGGACGACGATTATGGATGTTGTCCCATGGTCGAAACTGGATTCCTCACCTTGTATACCTCCTCGACGAAGAAATGCCCGAGCCTGAGGGACACACTGAGGAGGGAAATATCTCAGATTTTGGAGAAATACAAAGGAGAGCAACTCAGCTTCACCATCACAGGCCACAGCCTAGGGGCCGCCTTGGCCACGTTGGCGGCTTACGACATCAAAACCACCTTCAAGAATGCCCCGCTCGCCACGGTGATATCATTTGGTGGGCCCCGGGTGGGTAATAGAAGCTTCCGGAGCCAGCTCGAAAAGCAAGGCACCAAGGTACTTCGGATAGTGAACCCCGACGATGTGATAACTAAAGTCCCTGGTTTTTTGAATTGCGATAACAGTTATGGAGACAATGACCATGATGAGCCAGAGGAGGCAAAGCAGCAGGCTGGCGGATCGCCTTGGTCATCATGGGGTAACTGGATTCTGAGGCGTGTCATGGACACGCAAATGGCCTATTGCGAGGTGGGATGTGAGCTCCGGCTTATGTCCCCGGAGAAGGATCATTCGTCACCGATATTAAATAACTTCAATGTTGCTAAATGCCATGACCTGAAAACGTACCTTCAGTTGGTTGAGAGTTTTGTTGGATCGAGTTGTCCTTTGAGGAAAACTGCGCGGAGGTTACTCATGAGAGATTAAGCGACCCTTGTGTCGTGATCAATGGCTTCAAGTGATTATAGTTTTTGAGAAAGATTGTGCAGATATCAAGACTACTGTGCCCTCATACAGTAACTTTTCAGCTCACTTTATAGCTTTAACTAGGATGAAAGAGCGTGATTAATCCCTTAATCTGAGCACATGAGCGTTAATTAATTTTTGGGAAAAACAAAACAAAACCCCCCCTGAAATATTAGGAAGTTACACGTGACCCTTTCAAATTTTAAAAATATATCTAAATGATCCTTTTATCAACTTCTGTGAATTATGTTTTGTGTCAACATAACTCAATTATTTTAAAACTAACAAAGAATATGCAACTGACCTTCTTATAAAGATCTTTTGATGTGGATTCATGAAACAATAATGCGATTTCTTTTAACGATAGAGGGATCAAGTGTCATCTATCACGGCTCAATGCTTCAAGGAGGTTAAATGCCAATTTTCCTTACTTCTTATCAAAGTTTTGATCTTGGCATATCTGGTGTTTATCTCATCTAATCAGCTGTCTTATTGATTGTGCTTGTTGTTAAGCAAGCTTCTCATCAGATCCTTTGAATGTCTTAATCGTGATTTTCGTTTCCGGACAAGGTTTTACATGTGCAGGACAGTGACGATATAGCACAAAGTTGTTGAGAATGATGTGAGATTGTTACAAACTATTAACATGCATAAAGGTGAAATATTCATCAGCGGCTATATCATGCTTTTTGATATATATATCGATCTTTTGTATCTTATTTAATCCAATGGTACAAAATTTGGCTTGCGTGCATTTCACATTTGCCTCGTGTAAGCTTCTTTCGAGATACAAAAACACTTAGGGTGATCAAAACGGACCATGGGCGTTGTATAAATTTCCATATATCCTTCCATCATCTTCATCTATCTCTGTTAGGTTTATTTAGCATTTATAATGATGTATTACTCCATGGGCGTTGTATTATTTTACTTCCATACTGAATGAAACTTCCACCTAAGTATGCCCTTTTCTCATGACCTGTTGACATCAGTGACTACTTCCAAAAAATAGGACTACTTGGTTTTCGATTCTGAATGCAATCTAGTATAGTGTGATTTGCGATTTGGGCTTGGTCCCTGAATGTTGATAATCTGCTACAACAAGTTAAAAATTATAATGAGTGACATAGTTCCCTGTAATCTTCTCTTCATATAATATAGATCACTAAGTTTTGGTGGTTTTTTCCCCTCTTACTCAGGTAACTGGTGATCCACATTCTCATTTTCTTGTAGTTCGTTTCATAAAGCTCGTTCAAAGTTCTTTCGATACCCTAAACTTTTTTCTTGACATTTGTCCTTAATATCTATCTACTCTTCTCTTCTGTGGTCGAGACGAGCCGAGTTTGCTATACAACTCTCTAAGACACAAGAACAAAAAATCTAAAAAGAAACACAAGAGCAGCTTTTCAGATTGTAGTAAAGATATTCTTGATGCAGAGAGTCCCATCTGTATATCCACTAGTAGCGAAAGATCGATAGATCGATCAGCAAGTGAGCCAACAATATACCTTTAGGAATGATATAACCATGTATCGATTTTCCATTGTCATAGAGTTTTCATGGCTGTGAGATGAGACTGTAACTTTACTGGAAATAATTGGACTCTTCTTATGAAAAGATCCAACCAACCCCTTCAGAGCTTGCTAGCTACATGCTTTGCTTGTTAATGGCAAAGACAAACAACACTTTCTAGATTGCTTGAAACTACATACCTGAAGCAAGCTGTTAGTGTGCCGAAGAATAAAAATCTTGCTGTCTTGATCTTCTTGGTTTGATTTCGCGGTTAAAGTTTGAACTTAAGCGACCGGGAATAAATAGTATGAATTTGGTGTGGAGGTAAATGGCGGACCATCATCCGTCTTAACACGTGTCTATAGCCAAAGAAAGTCCAAACAGGCCTAGATCCGGATTTGATACATTTGAAGATTTAGGCGTGAAATTGAAGACCTACGCATGGTATGTTCACGCTTATATTTTTCTTAGTTTGTTTTCATCTTTTTAGTTGCATTTCATTCCCTATAAATAGCTTGTTTTGAGATTGTATCAAATTAAACATAAATGAATAAGAATATTGTTGTATGATTTATCTTCTTGATTTCTTCCCTTCAAGTGCTTCTCTTCTTTACTAGTCTATCCTAAATTTCCTCTTCTCTTTCCTGTTTCTACATCATTGAATATTATAGTCAAAATTTTCTCGACTTAATTACAAAATTTCTTCCCACCATTTCATCAAACACCTTTAGTGTTAATCAAAATTCAACTTTTTTTCCCACCACAAAAAGAGATACCATAATTTTGAAACAAAATCAGAACTCTTGAGAGTAGAAACAATAGAATCCTATTTTGTAAAGTTAAAAAAGAAGAATATGCTTTGAATCAGAGCTCTGAATCAACAGAAAGCCTTTGCTTTGATAGTTGTGTAGATATGCTTAGATGAAACAAGAATCGCACCCCTGTAGTTATACATTTGTATCAAACTCGTACACGGCCGTCGATGTTGTCCACACTCACTTCGGTGTCAGCGACTTACTTCTCTACGCTCTTTCTTTTCTGGTCTATCCTTCTTCATTGGTGTGACCGCATCATGTTTGGAGAATTTTCGCTCTCCTTGAGACAGTCCATCTGAGTTTATGAATGGAGATTTTCTTTTGTGAAAGACAGAGGAAGTGTCAAGTGAAGATAATACAAGGAGTTATTCAAAATTGAAAAATTTGCTTTGAAGAGATAAGCAACGGTTCGGAAGGAGTTGATGTCAAACCTTAAAATTACATTGCAAAGCATTGAAGTTTACACATTACAAAGGTGGTTGGCTGTCTCCAATTGATCGGATCAAATCAATTTTCGATGTGAAAAATAATTTGAAGGTTGCATCATGGTGAGTTACAGATGAAGTTGGATTGTGAGGTACATCAATGATTGTTATTTATCAAAATTCAAAATGATGTATATTTCATAATTACTAAAGTTATTTGTCAAGTCTTTTTTTTTTTTTGGAGAAATAGAGATAATTACAAGGTTAAAAAATCTGGAAGATTTGGACTTCCATATCCAATTTTACTCCTCACAAGATACTATTTTTACAAAGCATGAATTACTTGCAAGATATATTTATGCAAATTATTATCAAATGAAAATTTTGCTATTAAGATACCATATAGCTGTCAGATTAATCATGCTTCTGTAATGAAAGATCGTTTTGTTTTACCGGATAATAACGGAGTATATGAACAATTGTTTGAGGCTTTCGAACAGGAGCGCGACATCAATATTGAAAAATCAAAGGTTGGCTTAGTCTTAACAAAAAAAATGGTAATGTGTACCATCAGCTAAAATCATCTCTCAACGCATATCACGAGATAAAAAATGATCAATCCTTGGAGAAAATTTAAATCTTTGGAAGAATCTTATGGTGTGCGACATATTGAGTATATCATGTCAGATGAGTTTTTTTAAGTGAAAGTTCATCATGAGCTTTTTAAGTTGTTATGAGTTGAAGATTGCTTGAGGAACTTCTTTGTGAAGAGTTGCAGAGATTTCATGATGCTTTTTACCCGTGTAGAGATCTCAATCCTTCTCGTTTTTAAAATTCGAGGACGAGTTTGTTTTCAAAAAGGGGAGAATAATGACGGACCATCCATCCTTCTTCACGCGTGTCTATAGCCAAAGCAAGTTCAAGGGCGCCTAGATACGAATTTGACACATTTGAAAATTTAGACGTGAAGTTGAAAACCTACACGTGTTATATTCACACTTGTATTTTTCTTACTTTGTTTTTATCTCTTTTGTTGCATTTCATTCCCTATAAATATCATGTTTTGATATTGTATCAAATTAAGGTTGAATGGATAAGAATATTGTTGTGTGATTATTTTTTCCTTGATTTCATCTCTCCAAGTGATTCTCTTCTTTCCTAATCTATCCTAAATTTCCTCTTTTCTTCCCTCGTTCTACATCAAGAGGTGTTGCAATGATTAAAGTTATGTGGCTGCAGTTTATTGTAATGCATGTGATTATTGTGTACAGTAGTTTGCTCTTTGCATTGTAGTTGGATAATCCTACACTATAATTAAATTATTAGTTTGGTACAATAGAACGAATTTCAACACAGTATCCGATTAACAAAATATTATACACAATGAGTACTGTTAGTGCTCAACATATGGTGATCCTATGGATTAAGATCCCAATAAAAGACCCAACACTATTAAACCAAGAGCCTCTTAGAGAAGGTCAAGTGGCATCTCATGGATGGTCAAGTCTCACACCTTCTAAAGTGATGACAAATTTCCGTCATGCAAAGTATAAATAGTATCCTATAAATACCCTCATTTATTATCCACACAGGGAAACTCTCCTTGGACTCCAACTTTGTCATTTTATTCGTTTTCGAAAAAAAGTGCTGAGTTAAGCATAGGAACCGGTCCCCGATGATCTCACCTCAGACCCGATTAACCGAGCCTTTTGTTTCTGGTCCGGGTAGGTTTCTGCGTCTGGAGCAGACCCAAATCAATCGATCCAGTAGACCTAGCCTAGGCCCAAGAAGCTCAGGCCCGGCTTTCGAACTTGGATCCGACGTTTTCGACTTTGGCACAAACAGTTTGGCACCCACATGGGGCCTAGGTCCAACTATGTAAATTCACCAGAGTACTCGAGATCAGACATAACAAGCCCATAACGATGACCAGTAAAGACCGTCCTAACTCCCTGCCCCTCAAATGGACTGAGAGGACAAGGCGACGGGACCTGGAGAAAATGCAGTAGTGACTATTGAGATGTTCAATCATCTTCGACTTCAGATGGAGGATCGCACCACGGCTATTATGAGAACAATGACCGACTTGTTGAACCAAAGGCTACCCCCGTCTCAGGTAGGGTAAGACCTAGTGTTCAGTCCAAGTTGGTCCCTCCTCCTCCGGACCAACGTAGGACGGTACCCCAAGCCGATCTTGGACATCACTTGAATCGACACAAGGCTCCGCAAGCGGGACAGGAGGAATCCACAAACACTCATTCCTACTCAATCACCCCTATAGAGGACCTAAGAAGTCTCCTGAACTCAAGGTCGGCC
>LIEC01006048.1:0-24680 GCA_001925005.1 Drosera capensis
GCCGGATACGAGATATGTTCTTCATGACATTGATCAGGAAGCCAAGGAGCAGTCTCTGTTGTATCACAGTGAGCGTTTAGCCATTGCATATGGTCTAATCAGTACTCCTCCTAGGACGCCTCTCAGAATCATGAAGAACTTGCGTATCTGCGGAGACTGTCACAATGCTATCAAGATCATGTCCAGGATTGTTGGCAGGGAGTTGATTGTTCGGGACAACAAGCGATTTCATCATTTCAAGGGAGGGCTATGCTCTTGTGGAGATTACTGGTAAAAAAAAATTGTCATGGGATTCCTCAGAGGTGTTCAAGGAAAATGCCGATGGTTAGAGAGGTTCAAGAATAGTGTTCTCTTCCAATCTATGATCTGTTCAATGTTTAGAAGGGACGATTTCATGTCAGATCGTTGGCCGGAGAAATGGATGGCAGATTCACCATGATCATGTTTCAGGTCACTCTTTTATGTGAAACATTGTTTATTAGCATGTTCGTAGAACTGCTTCCTTTAGTTACTCAGTGGTTCAAAATTCAAATCACGTATCCTTGCCTCCAAAGCTTTGCTTTGCCAACTCTTTCTTGAATCATTTGCTGTGGATATACGACCGTGATATCTAAGAATGTTCAACCTTCAGAATCTGGTCACGTCCTGTTCTCTCTCTTTTTATCAGTTTCAATCTGCAACATATATTGAAGCACAGGACACCGTACATGTAACGTGCCCTCCTCTCACCTTGGAACATTCTCATTTTGTATTATGCCAAGGATCAGTTCTGATAATGCGAAGTTCGACTTTTTTTTTCTTTTCAGGAAAGTAATGCGGAGTTCGACTTGCCCTATGAATTGTGAGGAAAACAACATATGTCTGGTGTCCAGCTGTTTTTCTCCGTGGTTCTTTCTTGATCTCTGCCTAAATTAGTTTATGATCAGTCCTAACTGTGAGCTGTATGATTTATGATCAATCCTGAATGTGTGAATTCGCCTCGTCGATACATGGACTGGCACATTCGTCTGGCATTTATTATTGTCTTGCCGATGTTCCCTTAATCCCTGGCTCTATGTTTTATTTTGTTTACAGCGCGATATATGGCGATGCTATGTTGGCTGATGTCATTCTTCTCGAGTAGTTTTGTCATGGTCAATTGACCGTAGAAAACTTTTTTGGTTGTGTTCTGATATCCTGAATCAACTAAGCAAGAGAGACTGCTGTGGCAAGGTCATGTACTGCTCTTCTTTCTTGAGCTGCATGTTCGTGATGGGCTTTTTTTTTCTCAGGAAAAAATGCATAAAATCCCATTGAATTTTTTCGAATTTGTACTTACATCTCCAAACTTCAAAAAATAGACAAATACCTCTCTGATCTATGGGACCTAAGTGCCACTATTAAATCTTGCCTTCTACTGTTAACAGAAAATGCGTAAAGATATGTTTGTCCCCTATGAAACCATTAAAAATGAAGCAAAAATTTACACTTCCACACCAAATCATCACCCTCTCTCTCACACTCTGTCACTCATTTTCCCTCATCACCTCCATTAAAATCAGATTGAAGAAGTCGAGGAATTCGATCTCTCCTTCGACTGGGATGAAACCCTAACAGCTGACGAACGCCACTTCATCTGTCATGTTGTATCTCATATGTTTCAAAGACAACAAATACGTGTATTAATAATATTTTGAGTTTATGTGTATAGGTACACATTTAGGTTAAAACCTTGAAGGAACGCATTGAGACTTTTAATCAAGCATAGATGGATTTAAAAGTTTTTTGTACTACAGATAAAGTAACCTGAAGATCATCCATTGAATTTTGAAGTGCTGAGTTTAAGTGAAAGACCGCAAGAATCAACGAATAACAATTCATGAACAACACAAGATCTTAAAAGATGTTTTCTTTTTTTTATATGTATATGTTTTATGAAGAAAAATATTCTTTTCAAAGTGGTGAGTAGCAGATGGTTTAAGGAAAAATTGTTTCAACCAAATCATTGAAAATATTCTTAAAACTTAGAAGACTTTATCAAAATGTGTTTGACTAATTTTTCTCTTGTCTTTCACGATGTTCACGATCATCCATGTTCCTAATTTGTAGCAACAGAAAAATTATTTAACAAACATTGACAATGTTTTTGAAACACACTGAATCACACTAAGCTTGAGGAGAGTAAAAATTGAGTATTTTTAAACATGTGTTTTCAACTTTAATCTTGGTGATTCAAATAAAGTTTGAATTCTGATTTCACAATGGAAATCTTGAGGTGAATTCTAACCTTAAATGTGCTCAATGCTATTTATTGTATGGTAATGATGTCAAGCTTTTTATGTCCATAGGTAGTTGTGTTGTACGATCTAGTTATTCGATTGATCTACCTTGTGGAGCTGTGATCGATTGTTGATTGAGGCTGAGAGTCTGTGAGAATCATGAGTCAAGCTACCAGGGGGTAGTTCACAAGGGGATTGTCTAGTCTTAGGATAGACCTTGATAATCGTGTCTAGTGTCCTAGCTTAGAGGAACTATTAAAGAAGTCTCATACTTTGATTAACTATGAACAAGAGAGCAAAGGGTGTACTTGTAAAGTGGTTTATATAATGCAATTACGATGCGTGAAGGGTGGATGTAAATCCCTGATCAAGCTGGAGACGAACCACTATAAATGTGGTGTTATTTATATTTTCTGCATTGCTTTATTTTTTATTGATCACTTAGAAATTTGTAGAAAAACTAAAACTGACACTGCAAGAATCGACTCTACTTAACAATTGGTATCAGAGCTGTGTTCTTCTTATACACTAACCACGTAAAGCAGATCACATAATGAGTTCACAAGATTACACAGAGGGACTCTCATCCCAAAAATCTCCTCTTTTCGATGGCACTTGGTACTCTTATTGGAAGGAACACATGGAAACGTACATCCAACTTGAGAATTTCCAATTATGACAGATCGTCAAAACAGTGCCTCCCAGGGTAAAGATAAGGAATGAAAAGGGAGGGATCATTCCTAAACCAGAAGATAAATAGGATGAAGATAATCTAGCTAAAATGGAAAAGAATGCAAAAGGTAAGAAGCTGCTCATATGGGGCTTGTCGGTAAAAGAATATAACAAGGTTTCTGCCTACAAATCTACAAAGGAGATGTGGTACAACCTTTGGGTAACATATGAGGGTACTGGCCAGGTAAAGCGTTCTAAAATTGATCTCCTTACTAAAAAAATATGAGCTGTTCATTATGAAAAAAGATGAATTTATCTCTGAGAAGTACATTCGTTTTACTGAAATTATTAATGAGTTCGATTCACTTGGTCAACCAATTAGTACAGAGAACAATGTTCGTAAATTTCTGAGAAGCCTTCCTAGATCATGGGAGGTGACAACAATCCAAGAAGCCAAGAATCTGAAAGAAATAAAGATTGATGATCTCATTGGATCACTGCTGACACACGAAAATTTCTTACAACACCATGATGCTATTGAGGTTGTTGAGAAAGGAAAAGAACTGGCTCTCTTTGTAGAACAAGCTCTTAAGGAAGAACCAAAGCCTTTTATACCAGATGAAGATAACCTTGTGTTCCTGACCAGGAAGTATTTAAGATTTGCTAAAAATAGCAAGAAAAGGAAAATCTTCTAAACCTAAGCCTAAAGGTTCTTGATCATCTAAGCCCAGTGCTAATCAGTGTTTTAAATATGGAAAAATAGGTCATTTTATGAAAGATTGTTACTTGTTTAAGCAAGAATCACCAAAGGCATGAAAGACCCTATTTTTTAAAGCCGACATAAACAAGGCAATGACGATTGCATGTGAAACGTGGGATGAGATCAATTCAGGGAGTGATGAAGATGCAGATGAGGAAGAGAGTGAAGACAACAATTCAAAGGAATGATTAATGGCAACAAAAGACTAAGATGATCATGATGAGGTAGATATTGATTACGATTTTCAAAGAAAAGATATCCATATTTTGTCTAGGAATAGCTTGATTGAAATCTTCACTGTTTTTATCAAAACACATGAAAAATTGCTATCTTTTAAGAACGTTCTTGATGAGAATGCTGATCTAAGACTTGAGCACACTAAGTTAAAACAGGAAAATGATAAACTTGTTGAAAAATACAGTATGTTTAAAGTTGGTGTAAGACAGCTTAAGAACAAAATGGTGGAGATTGATCCATCATCAAGAACTAGTCTTTATAGTATGAGAAGTTTGACATAAGATACAACTCTTTGAAAGAGTCGAGCACTGTTGAAATTATTTCTAAAACTGTAATACCTGTCGGGACTAGGAACAATATGATATTGGATATGCCAAATGCTTTTAATGAATCTGATACTTTTGTTGGCTTTCGAGGAGGTAAGATTTGAGATGGTTGTTAAAAAAACCTAACACACGTATACTTGGCATGCCACTAAATAGGAATATTAACAGGAAACCATAGGAAAAGAAAATGTACATTGACTTACCTGGAGAACGTGTATGCATGCATTGTGGTTTCAATGGACATGATATTGCTGAATGTGATAAATTGTATAGAATTGTTAAAAGTACTTTTTTAGTTTCTCGTAAAGCCGGTTGCATTGTTCTTTCTACACCAAGGTATTGGAATGTTAGAAGAAATGGACCCAATGAAAGGTGGGTTCCTAAGTCAACAAACTAATCTGTTATGTAGGCAATCATGAGAGGTAGTAACACTTGGTTTTTGGACAGCGGGTGCTCGAGACAAATGACAGAAGATAGATCTTTATTCCTCTCACTAAATGCCTATGATGGAGGGAGTGTTACCAATAATGAAAAAGATAAAATCACAGGATCAGGTAAAGTTGATAAGTCCTAGGAACACTCCATTGACAATGTCCATTATATTAAAGATTTGAAGCATAATCTTTTGAGTACCTCACAGTTTTGTGACAATGAAAATGTTGTTGAGTTTACTCAAAACCACTCTGCTGTCAAGGATAAGCAAACAGGTGAAATCACATTACAAGGAAGAAGGGGAAAAGAATGTGGGCAAGATTTGCTTGAATGATGTTTCAGAGAAGAAACAAAACTATTTAAGCGTGGATGATGATACACCACTTCTATGGCATAAAAGGCTCGGGCATGTAAGTTACCATCTACTCAACAAACTCAACACTTTGAAGCTTGTGGAAGGATTATCAGCAATGAGGTAAGCATGTGAAGTCATCCTTTAAAACCAAAGAAGTGATAAGTACAACAAGACCCTTGCAACTTATTCACATGGACTTATGTGGTCCTGTGAGAGTAAGGAGTCAAGGGGAAAGTAGGTTTGTTTTCGTAATTGTATATTATTTTCAAGATATACTTGGGTGATGTTCTTAAGTAATAAGAAAGATACCTTTGATGAGTTTCAAAGTTTCATTAGAAAAGCTTAGAACCAACTTGGATATCAGCTTGTAGCTATTCGAATAGACCACGGATCTGAATTTGACAATGGTTTGTTAATTGATTTTTGTAGGAAAAATGAAGTCGATTTTAGCTTTTAGTCCCAAACACACCTCAACAGAATAGAGTCGTTGAGTGCAAGCACTGGTCCTTGGAAGAGATGGCTCGCACCATGTTATTGGATAGCAGCTTAGTAAATAACTTTTGGACTGAGGTTGTTAACACAACTGCATAGATCCCCGATAGAGCCTTAATCAGGGCGATTCTAAAGAAATTTCCCTATGAACTTTTATTTTTGTAGAAAACCTAATATAACATATTTAAGAAGGTTTGGTTACAAATTGTTTGTACTAAACAATGGTAAACGATAATCTAGGAAAGTTCGATGCAAAAAGTGACGAGGCTGTTTGTTATAGGATAGTCTCTTCATAGTAAAGCTTACAAAGTCCTTAACAAAAGGCCTATGTGTGTTGAAGAGAGTATTCATGTGCTATTTGATGAAACTGATCCATCTTCTAAATCTGTGCAAAAAAATGATAATGACCTCGAATTGGAGAAGTCAAAGGATCAAGAAGCTACTGAAAATACTATATTGTTGGAAAAGAAAGCAGAAGATTGGTCACTGACAAAGTTGTTTCGTGATGAGTTTCCAACTCTCTGATAGAGATAAAATTTCAGATGAACTGACTCTTAGAAACTGGAAGCATAAAAGTTCACATCCTCTAGATATTCTGATGGAAGATCTGAAGAGTGGAGTCCAGACAAGGTCTAAGGCATCATCTTAAAGCTCATAAACCAATATTTACATCTGCTCAACTTTTATCTCTCATTTTGAACCTCATGATGTTTTTCATGCTTGAGTGATAATGATTAGATTTTAGCATTGCAAGAGGAACTTAATCAGTTTGAGAGAAACAAAGTTTGGCAACTGATACCTAGACCTAACGATCATTCTGTAATAGCACCAAATGGGTCTTTCATAACAAACTTGATGTTTTTGGTATGGTTGTTATGAATAAGTTTAGGTTAGTAGCCAAGGGATATAGTCAAGAGGAAGGCATTGACTATGATGAGACTTTTGCTCCTATTGCTAGATTAGAGGCTATAAGGCTGCTGATTGCTTTTGCTGCATTCATGAACATTAAACTCTATCAAATGGATGTTAAACGTGCTTTTTTGAATGGAAATTTGAAAAAGAAAGTTTATGTCGAGTAGCCACTTGGTTTTGAAAATATTTTACACCCTCACTATGTTTATGAGTTGGACAAAGCACTTTATGGTCTAAAACAAACTTCTAGGGTTTGGTATGAAAAGTTGTGTGACTTTCTTGTTTCTAATGGTTTTAAGAAGGGTGAAGTGGACAAAACGTAGTTCATCAAAAACAAGAACAAAGATTTATTAGTAGTTCAAATATATGTTGACGATATTATTTTTGATGCTACAAATGCATCCTTGTGTCAAGATTTTTCCAAGTTGATGACATATAACTTTGAGATGAGCATGATGTGGGAACTCAATTTCTTTCTTGGCTTATAAATCAAGTAGTCACAACAAGGAATTTTGATCCACCAAAACAAGTACCTTATGGAGTTGTTGAAGAAGTACAATTTGTTGGATGCTAAGTCTTATGATACTCTTATTCCTATTGCGTGCAGGTTGGATGCAAATCCAAATGGAAAGAGTGTTGATCAAAAGGAGTATCGAGGTATGATTGGATCACTCTTGTATCTTACAGCTTCACGTCTTGATATTGTTTTTATTGTATGCTTGTGTGCACGATTCCAAGAAGACCCTAAGGAGAGCCATCTTAAGGCAGTGAAATGGATCTTAAGGTACATAGGTAAAACGCAAAAGTTAGGATTATGGTGTCCTAAGAGAGCAAAATTTGAGCTAATAGGTTACATGGATGCTGATTTGGCTAGATATTTAGTTGATAGAAAAAGCATGTCAGGGAATTGTAACTAAGTAGGACCATGTTTAATTTCTTGGTCGTCAAAGAAATAAAATTCTATCGCTTTATCCTCCACTGAAGCCGAGCATGTTTCTGCTGGTTTATGTTGTTCACAAGTGTTTTGGTTAAAACAATAGCTGAGTGATTTTGAAATTAAATGTGGTTGTGTGCCTATTTGATGTGATAATTCAAGTGTTATATGTGTAACAAAACATCCAGCTATGCATTCTAGGACTAAACATATAAATGTTAGACATCATTTCCTAAGAGATCACTATGAAAAAGGAAATATGAGATAAGAATATTGTAAAACAAAAAATCAATTAAAAAATATCTTCATAGAACCCCTTGGAAGAGAAAGGTATGAAAACCTCAGATAGGAATTAGGCATGATAAAATTTAGCTAGCTGATTATTACTTTTGATCCCTGAAGGAATCACTGATTGGTTGATTTTGTTGAGAGTGACTCTTTTTGACCTAAGAAGCCAAATTGGATGACAATTCTACGGTGGATGATAGAAAAGCTAAAGTGCATATGTTGTTCATGGCTGTGAATGCCGTGCATTATTTATGTTGCTAACTATTTTCAAATATTTGTTCAATTTTTAAGACATCATATCGTATCTTTTTGTTCCATCATCCAAGAGTCGAATCTTCATAAGATCCGTCTCAACCTTATCCTAAATCCTCATCCAGATTTCCTCTCCACAAATCAAAGGAAAGTAACTGCCGCATCTTTGACTTTCCCTGCCATCAAACCAATCCACAACAACAGAAAAACCGCATGCAAATCGTCCCTTCTCCCACTACATTATAACCTCCCATAAAACGCCACCCATCAAAAACTCCTCATATCTTCCACATAAATTCCAAACCATGCCACGTACCAGAGCCCAAAAATCTACCGAAGCTAAGAATGCCAAATTTAAAGACTGTACAAATACAAAGCCCTATAAGAACCCAAAGAGCCTAAACCAAAGAAAGCCAAGCCACTCATGGCAATTCCAGCGCCATCGGAGACAGTTTTGTTGTCATGGTATGATTAGGAAAGGATGAGTTCACACGAAATTCAGAAGGAAGCAAAGATCTCAAATCTGGCTCTTCCATTGGAGACGGTTCCTCAATCAAAGCCCATGCAAGATGATGAACAAACAAAGGAGGACGGAAAAGGTGTTGGTGATGAGAGTGAGTTTATGGATGCAAGAGACATAATTGAGTCATCTCAGGAGAAGACACCCGAAATTCCCTCAGATCCAAAAAACCTATCAAAGTTGAGGTGGAATTAAGGGGTGATGCTGCTGTTGTGGTGACTTACAAAGTTGATGTTGGTGATATGGTGAAAGAGGTGATGATTGAAAAGGATGGTGATGTGGTGACTAAAGCAAATATTACAATAGTGATTAGAATGATAGTTGGAAATGTGAATGAAAAGAAGGATGTTGATAATGGTCCGACTTTGTAGCAAAGGATCAACAAGATGAAAGTTGAAAAGATGGATACGATCAAGAAGACAAGGAGTGCAAACGCTCAAGAGGAATAGTCCTTTGGAGAGCCAATTCTTCCTGATAATCTGGCTCTTCCAGATGTGACTGAAGACCCTCCAACTGCTATTGGGACTGAGACTACAAGCATAGAAAAAGCTCCTCCAATCGAGGAGACAAATCAAGATGAGGAGCTTGATGATCTCTTTATAGCAACGAGGTCACTGAAAAATCTTGCTAATGAAGATGTTGTTGAGATGTACAAGAAAGCAGGAAACGAGACTGCAAAGGAAACCCCAAAGTAGAAGAAGAGGTCTCCACCAAAGATGCATGTTGGTACAAAAAGCCTGACAAGACAGGCCAAATATTGACTGCAACTATTGTGTTCCGTGATAAAATGATGTATGTGTTCATGTTATGCCTTGATTGTTGGTATAAAGAGTATGAGTGAGTGAAAAGAGTGTAAATCAATAATTGGTGACATAACTCCATTGTATAAAACACAACGAGCATTGTGTCTGTCGTATGTGTTATACAGTAGCTTGATGGTGACATTCTTTCATCGACCTTGTGAGGTCGTTTTGATATGAGGGAAACTCATTGTAGGAGACCTGGACTCCGGTTGAACTGGTCCCCTTTTTCGGATGTTCTTTTTACTAAAGCTGAAAAAAGCTTTAAACTTGAATAAGTCTTGCCAAGGGGCACAATTATAACACTGAGGCTATCTATTTTCTATCTTTATTGTGTTTTTAAGATGATAATTGTGAATGTCGGATTGATATGATAAGTTCCAAAGTGTTGGAACAAAAGACCTAAGTGCTCATTTCTCTTTTGGTTTCTGATCTTCTTTTCTCGTGTAACCTCTAGTAAGGGGGGCCGACAAGTTATTGAGCTCATATGGCTCACGGTTACTATTTTTTGTGTTTTTCTGTTCTCTGTGTTTTCACGAGTTAGAGAGACTGACAGATTTGATGTAGTTTGTAGTGCTAATATGCTTCTATTATATTATGATTTATGAACTACGTAAAATATATAATAAATGAGAAATTTTAGCTGTATTTGATAATATTATTGGTTATGTCTAAGTGGATTTTATTTATTTTTGTACCTAAACCGGTTAAGTAATTTTCCCTATCTGGGGTGTTGGGACTCAACGACAGTGACATCATTTGTATTATTATGTATGTTATGAAAAATTGGGGCGTTACAGGCTACCCCTACAAAGAGTTGAAGAGGGAAGAAGAAGCAAGAAGAATCTGAGTCCATTGAAGATGAAGTGATGGCACTCGATTCTGAATCTGAGTTAGAAGAAGACATCCCATTAGTTAAGAGGCCGAGGAAAAAGCCAGCTCTTGCCAAGAGATAATGAAAGAAGGTTTCTAATAATTAAGACTCCAACTATGAAGATGAACTGGATGAGGATTTACAAGTCAAATTAGCAACTCTTTCCAGGAAAAGCAAGCAAGTGCTCGTTTCTGAATCAGAGGAAGTGGCTGATTTCGATGAGGCTGATGAGGATAATGAAGACAAGGATGCAAAGGTGGATGAAAAGGAGGATGAAGAAGAAGAGGATGAGTATGATACTGAAGATAAGGAAGAGGAAGAGAAAGAAAAGCCTATAAAGCAAAAGAAGGGGAAGAAAACTTAGCCTATGTCTAAGTGGATTTTATTTATTTCTATACCTAAACCGGTTAAGTAATTTTTTCCAAGTTGGGATGTTGGGACTCAGCGGCAGTGACATCATTTGTATTATTATTTATGTTATGAAAAAGTGGGGCGTTACAGGCTATCCCTACAAAGAGTGAAAGAGGGAAAAAGAAGCAAGAAAAATATGACTCCATTGAAGATAAAGTGATAGCACTCGATTCTGAATCTATGTCAGAGGAAGACATCCCATTAGTTTAGAGGCCGAGGAAAGAGCCAGCTCTTTCCAAGAGATAATGCAAGAATGCTTCTGATAATTAAGACTCCAACTATGAAGATGAACTGGATGAGGATTTTAAGTCAAATCGACAATTCTTTCTAGAAAAAGCAACCAAGTGCTCGTGTCTGAATCAAAGAAAGTGGCTGATTTCAATGAAGCTGATGAGGATAATGAAGACAAGCATGCAAGGGTGGATGAAAAGGAGGATACAGAAGAAGAGGATGAGTAGGAGATTGAAGAGAAGACATAGGAAGAGAAAGAAGAGCCTATATAGCAAAACAAGGGGGAGAAAACTGGCATGGTTGCTAGAAAGCAACTCCTAAGTAGGGTCTTTAACTCCACTTGTTTGAAAAAGAATGATCTTGCTTGGATTCATCAAACTGTTATTACACAAGACTGGGGAGATGCATGTCAAATGTAAAACTTTGTTCATTTGAAGACAGTGATTGAATTTTATGAAAATTTGAAAGAAATGAAGTCTAAACATGAGATGAACTTCACTGTCATGTGTAGGGTTAATGGTAACTTTATAAAGTTGGATGAGGAGTATGTTGCAAATGAACTAAGATTACCGTGTGAGGATTTCGAGGACTATCCTAAGGGTAAGTGGCTGAAGGTGAAAATATTGAGCCCCTCAAACTTGCTAGGAAGTTTAGCAAGGACCCTAGCCGAGAGAATACTAAGGCTGTTCTTCATAAGGAGATGACGCCTAATCATGCCTTGCTGCATGCCTTGGTTGTGAGGGTCATTGTTCCTAGGTCTTCAAGGAAGGATGTTGGAAATGGCTTGGACATGACTTTGATGGAGCTGTTGACCCGTGGAGCCAAGATCAACCTGCCTGTGCTAATGTTGAAGCACATGGTTTATGTTGCAAAACATAGAAACCATGTATTGCTTTATGGGATTTGACTGTCAGAGCTCTTAAAGAGTATAGGAGTGATGGATTTGGAAGATAACAATGAACTTTAACACCTCGAATTTCCTGCCTTTTCATAAGAATCCATGTGGAATTGCTGTCGTTGACCCAACACCTCAGTTAGGAAAAAACTATACATCTTGGCTCAGACATAAGAATTAAGCTAAGTTCATTTTTGCATGATTAGTTTAGAGATTTTTGATATACTAAATCATAACTCAGAATATCACCTTCACAGCGTAATTTACATCTCTTTCACACATAAGTTATATCTAACATCAAAATACCTTTATTAGGTAATTTACATCGAAATACCTTTCACACATAAGTTACATCTAGCATCAAAACTTAGGTCACACTTCTCCTCCAAGTCTTGCTCTTGTAACAAAGAGAAAAGGAAAAACACAAAAAAATGATTGTCGTGAGCTATAAAAGCTCAATAACGTGTCGTTCCCCTATACGAGATAAGAAGGTAATAAAAGAAAATGAAAATGATCACTTGGATCCTTTCTTCCAGCACTCTGAAATTATCATGCCAATCTGACATTCATAATTATAATTATCATCACAAGCCTACCAGTGATTTATCCTAGTCACAAAAGCACATTTAACATCACGTAAGAACGCTCGGAACCACACGTCAATCGACACTCCAGACATCATCAACGTCATTTAATATGATCATACCGTTTATGGTATGACAGGCAAGACCTCCATATCAAACACACTGAGACAATGAAACTGTGACACAATAGGTCCGCAGTCCAAGTCTCACGCACTGCTGCACTCAACAGTTCACTCATGACACTGTAACACTTATCATCATATCAATCGCACAGAGATGACAGATAATCGATATGCTCAATGTTATAATTGTGCCCTTGGCGAGAT
The DNA here is from genome assembly GCA_001925005.1 of Drosera capensis. Taxonomy (NCBI): domain Eukaryota; kingdom Viridiplantae; phylum Streptophyta; class Magnoliopsida; order Caryophyllales; family Droseraceae; genus Drosera; species Drosera capensis. The sequence continues at coordinate 12,560 of LIEC01006048.1, forward strand.
TTATTCAATTTCATAAATAAACTCTCTTCGGCTTTAACAAAAGGGAAATCCATGAAAGGAGGTCCGCCAAATCGGTGCCCAGAGTCTTCCGCAATGAGATATCCTCATACCAAAACAACCTCACTCGATCGATGAAAATATATCACCACCAAGTCACTGTATAGCACAAACGATAAACACAACACTCTTTGTGTTTTATACTACGATGTAATCTCATCAATTATGGATTTATACTCCTTTCACACATTCACCTTTATTATGTCAGGAAACATGGCTTAACACACACCATACATCATCTCATCCCAGCACACAATAAATGATAGACAATAAGGTACATCTGACATATTTTATGTCCATTTCTCAGAAACCATCACATACTATATACGCCTAGGTATATTAGCATCCATCATCACAAATCACAGTTCTAAACATTATAGCGTAAGACATTACTCACGATGCAGAGCACGCACATACAACACTCCACAATAATTGCAATCACTATTCCATATTTAGTGATTATGACCAAAGATTTCAGTGCATATTATTATACTCACGGTACAATAATACGCATTGCCACACACAATAAATCTAAACATTATCTTTTAACATATTTCTTTAGATACACATGCTCAACCTCGTCTTTAAGTAACACGAGCAGCGTCTCCAATTCCTATAATATAATAGTATTCACATATTAATGCATTCCATTGTGAATGTTTATTCACGTTACTGAGTTAAGTATATTTGTTCGTACTTTATGAAAAATCATTATATTAATATTATGAGGTGATGTTGAGCTTTATACAAGCCTTTGATACTTATTTTTATTATCCATGATGCTGATTTAATTTATTTTTCATCATTAGAAGTGTTTTTGAACATTTGGAGTTGTTTTGGGATCAAAAAGGTTCATTTCCGCATTATATCCAACATGACCCTCTGACACGTTAAAATCTATAACTTCTCGTATATAACTTCAAAAATTATTTCGTAAAATTATACATAAAATAAACTAATTTTTTCAGAGGATTAGAGTTTCTATCATGATACCTGATTAATAATAATAGTTTATTTATTCAACTCATATTTTATGATAGATCACACAGTTAGACCTTACTTCACTAATCATATCATAACTCTTTACATATAATTCATTTAAGATTATATTTTGTACTAAATCAGACAGTTTGATCTTACTTCACTAATTAGATCATAATTCTTTACATACAACTCTAAATCAAGATTTATAAACTGGTTTTAAAACTAGACTTCAAGACATTTCCAAGTATAATAAGACTCGTTTTCTAACTCTTACGAAGTAATTCTAGATCAAGCCATAAAGTCAGCTATATAAACAGTGTTTATAGATTGACATACCCGTACATTTAGATTTATATCTTATAATTCAGAACTCCAAATCATGATCTATTATCTTCATTAGAAATAGACATGTGAGGCTTCAACATATATTAAGATCCGGATTTATGTCAGAACCTATGATGTTTCACAAAATTTTAAATCAAGTAGCTCATCTCCTCACTTACCATGATCATAAAAGACGACAAGAAGCTCCATGAATGACGTAACGACTTGGACCGTGCTAGGTATTGGTTGATTATGCCATGGTTTAGTCGTCTTATTGCTCTCCTTGAATCCATGAAAAGAAGGGATTGAGAGGAGATGATGAGATTCAGGGGAAGAGAATGGTTATGAGAAGTGGAGGGAATGATGGAGTGTGGAAGTGGAGAGTGAGGTGGGTGAAGTGGAGAGAAAGTTTTAAAAATCAAAAGGGATATTAAGTCCTTCATATTTATGTAATCGGGTTGAATTTTATCTTTATTTAGCATATTTTTATCTTAATTTCGATAAACGAATTTCATAATCACGTTGTGTAAATTATGGCGTTCAGTAATATATTACATATGCTTTTTATTGAGATAATAATTTATCATTAAATTTTTGGGGTATTACAGAATAAACAAGAGATCGCACTTTGATAAGCAGTACCTGACCTCTTTGTCACTGAAGAATGCTTAGGGAACATGGGACAAGATAGAGTTTGGAATGGGAGCCGGTTCTTCAGGAAGAGTTGGCTCTTCAAAGGTTATGCGTGCTAAGTGTCAGGAGAAGTAGAAGGTCATTGATGCTCAAGCTAAAGATCTTGTAATATGAGGACTGTTGTGACATCTACTATGGATACTGTTGCAAAGATGGCTTCGGTCAAAAACCTCAAGAGGATCACAAAAAGAGCCTAGTCAAGCTATGACCTACCCTGCACCCCTTTTCCTTTTCTATTTTTAAGCCTTGAACTTACTGTAATATTCCGAAATAATTTGAATAAGGAAGTAAATATTTTAAATATGGTAAGGTATATTTGAACGATGCAAGAATCCCGCGAAAATCTCAACCGCTTCCATAAATATCTCAAACACGTGTCAATATAAATATTTTCAAAATTCGTTGACTTCACAAAATTTTGACCTAGCCTCTGTGAAGAACAGCGACGGAGAAAGGGGTATGGATTCATCTCTCGCTTTGATTTCATCTTCATTATATATTTTATTTCATTTTCTTTCGCGTATTTCGGTCATCCGAACCAACCCGAAGCCGTCGAACCCGACGTCGTCGGAACCCGAAGCCATCGAACCCGACATTGCCGGAACCCGACGCAGCTTGAAAACCCGATGCCGGCACACACACTCCCAGATCCAGCCCGTCTGAAGCCGACGCCGTCGAGCAACTCCCGGATCCCGCCCTGCCTGAAACCCACCGTCGTCGCTCGCAAACCCCAGACCCGGCCTAGCCTTGCCGCCGCAGCCCCAACCCCATGACCATCGGCAATGGGCGAGGATTTCCTTCAGATTTGGAACACCCCGAGGCCGGCTCGTTTTCGCCCATGGAGCCCCGTCCTCGCCGACCTTGCTCGGCCTCCCTCACCTCTTCGAAAGCCCCCGCCCATCGACGGCCAATTTCCGACGATCGTCGACGCCTTATTCCGACGTGCCTCGCATGCAACCTCCTGACTTCGGGCTGAAGGAAAAAAGGGAATATTCCTAGGGGAATATTCCATTTTGCTTAATAAAACAATTTAACATATTGTGTTATAAATAACACATTATGAGGTGTATTTAGTTATACGTCTATCTTTGAATATTATTCCGGAATATCGTGCAATAATATTTATGTGTTGCAATATTATGTAGGTGCGATAAATACTGAAAAGCGGGATTAAGCTTGGGATTATCTAAAGGATTTTCTGGATTTTTATAAATGACGAGGTAACACACATCGTTACCCTAAATTATGTGTGCGTGATTTGATTTATGTGATTGTGTGATCACGTATCTGTATAATAAATAAAGAATAGAATTATGTTGTGCTTGATTGACTTGATTTGTTTGCCATAAGAGTAACGATGCAACCTGTAGAATATTATAGAATTTAAATAAAGATCTCCGGAATATTGCTTGCTCTTGATGTGTGATATCTTGTGCTTGTTGATTTTTTTTTTTGTAACGAATTATTATTCCTGAAAATTATTAAGAACGTTACAAAAAAATAGCGTTATATAAATATATGAAACACCATGGTGGTCACCTGCTATATATGGACTAATATGATTAATTTCATATTATATACCTGAAATCTCGCATTACGAACATCATTATGGTCACCTGCTATACATGGACTAATATGATTAATTTCATATTATATACCTAAAATCTCAAACTACGAACACCATGATGGTCACCTGTTATACATGGATTAATATGATTAATTTCATATTATACGCCTGAAAATCTTGAATCCTGTTATATATGGAATTAATATGTTTAATTTCATGCTACCTGCTTGAAAGTCGTGAAAACCTGAACAATGAGGATATTCCTGTGAATGATAATAACTGCGAGAGTTACGAGTCCTGACTTGTTAGGGAGGGATTGAAATTCCCTTCGCGTGCACGCAGGGGCATCAATTGAAATATACTTGGTGGCCGTGTTTGGTTATTATTAACCATCCTGGGTCGTCTGCAGCGATAATCCTGTTTTTTTAATTGTTATTAGTATGACGATACTATTAACGTTAAATTCCTGCTGTAACTCCTCCCATGTTATTAACCTGTAAAAATCAAAAGAATTATTATAACGTGACAAAAGCACGTTGTTTACCTGTAAAAATCCTGAGAATCAATATGGCATGTCAGAACATGTCATTAACCTGTAAAAGTAATGAAAATTAACAGGAATTGATACGAAATATATACGAGCCTTAAAAACCCCAAATAAAGGCTGTTGACGATGGAAAAGAAAGGATTTACCGGTTTGACTTGAGATATTACCTTGTGTGTAATTTATGCGTTCCTGCTTGGCATATGAATGCTCGGTGTTTCTTGCATTGCATTCTGTTTGCGCATGGAAAATGCATGATATAATAAGTATGCCAGACCCCTGAGATGGATGTGTATCCTGTGTTACTGGGCTTTCGAGCTCACGGTTACATGGTCGTTTCAGATAATAAAGATTCGAGGAAGGATCCGTTACTTAGCAAGGATGAATGAGTTCGATTTGTTGTAATATTACCCTTTCTCTCTAGACATTGACTATCATGTAATAGAAGATAATGTAAGTGGATATTTATTTCTAGATTCGATAACGATGTAAGTTAGATATTTATTTCTAGATCCTATGTTTCTGATACTTAAACCCCTTGTATTCTTGTCGCCTTGTTTCGAGGGAAACTTTGGAGCGACGATAACGTCACGTGTTTGGAAGGTATTGGACAGAAAATCCAGGGACGTTACAGAATGGTATCAGAGCATGGGTTTAAGAAAGCTACATAGGATGAATCTGTTTAAATTTCTAAACTTTAGTCGCTAGTTTATAATATATTCTAATGTTCTGACCCTCCAATGTTATGGTCTATATGTATCTGTTGGCATGACATGGTAATATCACTTGGAGGGAAGGCTAAGGACATCTCATGTCACTCAAGGGTGATGGTTAGCTTTTTTTCGTTATGTCAAAAGAGGGAAGAGGTGATGATCAATTAGTTAGTTTATGATGCATTCTACCTGTTTATGTGTTTTGATTACTTTTTCCTTTGAATTTGTTGTGTGCTGATATCTCTTTTTGCATTTTCTATTTTCTTATTTCTAACTCGTGTTCAGTGATTAGGATTATTTGTGTCTAATAGTCTATTGAAGTGACCTAGTTGTTTGCTCTAATTACTTGTTAGATTAGGACTTCGTTGGAAATCTAAAAACAAGTGATGTGTACTAGGATGGAATTTTCTAAGCCATGGAAATGCTCATGATATGATCTGGAGGTGTTTGTACTTTGTATATGTAATTTATTTATTTATTTATTATTTTTTTTTTTTTTTTTTTTGCTCTGGTTATCTGTCGTGCATCTAATAACAGATCATTGAAAGAAGATGTAAAAGATACCAAGGATTTTGAAAACTTTCATGTATGTACTAGAGACGTGTCTTCATAACAGTCGACTCCTGAAAGACATGAGTTGTATTGGTCATTGTTCATAATTAAATACTTCATTTTTTTACCATCCATGGTTTATCATCATCAAAAATAGAAAAAATATTGAACCTCATACGTTTTGATGATAAAAACAGATATACATTAATAATATTTTAAGTTTATATATGCGTGTGTGCGCAAATTTAGGTTAAAAACTTAACAAAATACATGAAGTCTTTTAACCAAGTATGGATTGAAGGTTTTCGTACTGTAGACAAAATAACCCGAAGACCATGGATTGAAACTAAATCAAATATTGAAGTGCTGAGTTCAAATAAATGTCCTCAAAAATCATGGAGTATGACATTTGAAGATCAATAGTCTAGGTACTTATATAAGAATAGTGAGTGTGATATCTTATCCTACAGTTGAATTATTAAACACTTAATATCAAATAAAAAAAATGATTTTTGAGGAGACGTTTCTTGAGTGTATAATTGTTTCTGTTTTGAAATACTGATTTGTCGGATCCATAATTTTTGAAAGATATTTTTTATTTTTTCTTGTATATTTCTTATGAAGAAAAATATCCTTTTCTGAGTGGTGAGTGGTGACCGATTTAAGAAAAAATTGTTTTAACAAATCGTTGAAAATATTCCTTAAAGTTAGAAGACTTGTTCAAAATCTTTTTTGACTAATTCATTAGGAGATGTATAGTCTGTTGATTGATACTTATGTTAAGGACAGGGAGGAGAGATCAAGGTTGTTTAGGGTGGTGGAGATGATATAGAGTGTGAAGAGGAAAACGGAGTGGGCGATGAGGCGGATCGAGGGATCGGAAAGCTTTGCGGAGAGGTTGATTGCGTTTGCCTGTGTGGAGGGAATTTTGGAAACATGTCAAAGTAAAAAATTCAACATGTCACAATCACCGACACTGCCACCCGCCGCCGCCGCCGCCGCCGCCGCCGCCCCTCCACCCTCACCACCACCACCAACACCACTACCTCTCACTCTCACTCTCACTCTCCCATCACCACCCACCCCACACTCCTCACCACATTCACCGTCACGCCGCCAATAACCCTAACCCAAAACCCTAACTCCAACTCGCCTCACCTCCCTCATCAACCGCCAACAAAACCTTGATTTAGCCCTCCAAATATTCCACCACGTCGACAATTTTCACCCAAACGTCTCCCACACCTTCCCCATCTATCTCTCCATCGTCTCCTGCCTCATCCGCGCCCGCTTCTTCCTCCACGACGAATCCCTCAAGACCCAGATGAGAAATGATTCTATGGTTCGATGCTCAGAGGTGGGTGTATTTGGGACGAAGAATTTTTTGGAGAGACGAGAGTTTTAGGGAGATGGGTTGAGTTAGGTTTAGTGTGAGAGAGACAGGGGTAGATTGGTATAAAACCTGATTAAAAAAATACTCATTTATGTTACAAGGCATGTGAATTGCACACGGCGGAAATAAACCATTAAGCTGGATGGAAAATCTAACATGGATACGTGGGTTTCATAGATTATGGAGTATTTCTCTTTTTGAAGTTTGGAGGTTAGGTTTAAATACGGAAAAGTTTCAAAGGTTTTATGCATTTTTTTTCTTAGGCCTATTTCTTTTAATTCCTTTCCTCATAAACTTTCATGTCTTGAAGACATTTGCCGGTCTATATATTCTAGATCTGTGTATTGTCACCAAATTTTTTGTGCATCACATCATACTAATCCAATCTGATTGGAATACCTAAGTAGTATTGATGTAGTATATCAAAGATTTTTAAAAAGAAAAAAATGCTTCCTCCAATTAAGATATAAGTATTATTTTCATCCCATAATTATTATAACATTTCTCTCTTATTATACTATTCAATATATAATTTATGAAATTTCATTATTGGTTTAAACGACATAATTTAATTTTTTTTTATTGACATATAATTATAATACATAACGTTTAGTGTCATTAATGTTTCATGATAATTTCTCAAAAAAAAAATTTTGATCGTCTCATAATATCGATCAAATCTTCTATCATCATGTGTGATCAATTGAAAAATTATAATCTTTTTTGAAACGGAGAGATAATATATGATGATTATTGGATTGTTGTAACGATCAACAAATGCTTGAACATTCACTTGCTTTACGAATTTAAATCACACACAATATTTTAAATTTAGAAAACATAAAATTAGTTATTGAGACTTTTTTTAAAATGATGAAATGATGTGTTATTGCAGAGAACCAAGGAATTTGTTATATACTCTTCACATACCATGAAATGTTTCATTTATTATATTCGTCTTATTAATTATAATGGTTTGATACAACATAAGATTTTATATATGTGTTAAATTTATATAAAATTTAATAAAAAAAATAATATAAATTTATAATTAAATAATAAAATATTTATAAATATTATAATTAAAATAAAATAAATAAAATATGATTTATTGACTCTGAAAAGGTGATGTATTATACCTAAATCACTCGTAGTCACCTCCAATACAAAGCCATCATCATGTCTATAAGTGTCATTATCATTTATGACAATTTTTCTCTCATGATAGAAAATTATTTAAAGATAATAAATATCATAAATATAATCAATTAAATTTACGAAAAGATGTATCATGAAAAAAAAATTATGAAGATTTATTAAAACAAATTTTTTTTCAAAAATATTATTTTTATAATATTAAATTCATAAATATGATTGATTTTAATCCATCCAACCTCTTAATTTTACTGTGAATATATAATCCTCAAAATATAGCCTCAGATAAATCCAGATCATATTTTGCGGTTAAAACTCCGATCGATAAATCAAATGTAATTGTTATTGAAATCTCATAAAATTCACATAAACATAAAAACTAGAGAAAATAGAAAACACCGGCAACATCTCCGTTTCCCCCAAATCCCTAATCTTCTCATCCCCAAGCTTCGATCAATCCCCTCTCAAATGCGTTGATGCATCTTTCAATTCTCGCAAAAGGGTTCCCAAAAATCAAAGAATCCTTCTTTGGTTCGTGATCAATCGATTCTGGGTCGGTTTCTATCGAATTAATTGGTGGGTCAATTTGGGTGTTAAAAAGGATTTGTTTGAAAGTGATATGAGGATTGATGGGGACTGTTGGTGGTGATAAAGGAGGAGGAGAAATGTCTGAATTGGTTGCACGCACAGGTCGCCTTCAACAGCGATATCAACATGGATGTCGCCTCGTTGCTGGGTGGGTATTATTTTATTCCGTACTCTTTTTCTTGTCTCTTTATATTTTCTTTATATTTTGAAAAAGGCTTTGATATTTCGAGACAGTTATGGGGTCGATGTATTGGATTTGTAATGGTTCTGATTGTGGTTTGGGGGTGGATTGCGAATTGCATTTGTTGTGTACTATGGTGTTTGATAACCCTTTTTGCTTTTGGTTTTTTGACCGGTTTTGTTATCAGAATATGTGATGTCTAATCCATGTATATAATATCTGGCTGCAAAGATTGATCCTTTTTCTTAGAATTAAAAGAGAGGAACTGTACCCTATCTTTGTTTGTTCATGGGTAGAATTCGATTCGAATTTGTCGAGTTTACGTGTCATTTGTTTAATGGCGTAAATTGCACAGTTCTTTTGGTTATGTTTTTGTTAGGCATAGATGCTGCTGATTTTGATGTTGGTGGTGATGTTTGGTCGTGAAAATGACACAATTATTTTTGCTAAATCGCGTCATGTGATTCTTTTTTACATCATCTATTGGCTCAAGGCTCCTTGGCATGAAATATGAGGGGTTGTTTGCAGGATTTTCAAATCGGTGTCCCATTTTGTGTTCTATGTTCCATTCCTGTTGCACCCAGGATTATGTGTATTTGCAAGGTTGTTGCACAATATACATCCATGATGTTCTGATGTTCCTTCTTTGCATTGTATTGATGTTGGGTGGAAATAGTGCAGAGAAGAGACGTATATTTGTCGGTCCTTTGTTTGTTTTGTCGAGTGTCAGGGTGAGATGTGTGAATTGTATTGGAACAAGTATCTCTCTTTTCCTTTATGATGAAGATGTTTGACTTGCTTACTTCTGGACAAATCGGGGAACCGAGTATCGGTTTGCAACATGTGTGTCTGCTCTCTGTGGTGCTGTTTTGTCCTTGGATACCATCTTGAGAATTTGGTCTTGGTCTGTTGTAGCTTTTTTTTTTTTTTTTTTTTTTTTTTTTTTTTTTTTTTTTTTTTTTTGCATGTAAGAAGAAATTGAAATGGATATAGTACAAAGCCTAGTGTTAATTTTAACCGCTTAAGAGGTCCTGCTCTTTGTTGTTCTCTGTGATATTACAGCTTTTTTTAACACGTATTGGATGCACAAGATTCTATTTCAGAGTACTCTGTACCACTTCCATACTTGACATCTGGAGAGAAAGCCCGGTCCGTATATCTAGTGAAGTCTAGGATCTTGTCTTTTGCCTTATTATAAGATCCTGGCCCTTTTTATTGGCTGATTTCTCACCTGCTTAAGTTCTGTTCCTTTATTGGTATATCATTCTTCACTCGGTCATGTATTAGATTCGTGACAGGTTCTAGAGTTACTACAATAGTGTTTTGTTCCCACAGTGATGAATATCTCTCAATTCTAACTCTATAATTTATCTTCAGGTGTATCCCTTTTAGATATAGAAGTTCCTCGGAACATGATGGATTCACGGATGATAAGGTGGTGGAGGTACTGATGATCAATTCTAACAGTGGGCATGGTCTTCTGTTTCCAAAGGTGAATATATTGTGTGTCCTCAAACACCGTTATGTCCTGTAGTATTCTGCTATGCTGGTATGCGAATCACTTGACTCTTTAATGGTTGAGTTGTGCCTATCCCTTTGTTGTCAGTGTTTATGAAATTGTTGGAACTAACCCTTCTAGTTTGTCTACCATCCTTGATTTAGTGTCAGAACTGTGTAGATTATTGAAGGGAGGAAATGAATCTATGGGGTTCATTGAGGGACAAAAATGGATGTTTTTAGCACACGGTTAAACTTTGCATTATGTTAATTAACTTAATTTTTCATATAGCTGCCCGGAACCTGAAATACTGCTTAATTTGAATAGGCATCATTACATTCTAATGAATACTGATTCATATATTTTGAGAACTTATGAAGCAAAAGGAAATCCAACGAATTATACTGAATTCGATGTCGTTATAAATTTTAGCTTTCTCTACACCATTTCAATGTATTCTGTACTCTAGCGCAGAGATCCACAACCTCATTGTGACTTGCAAATATTGTTGTCAAGGTGATTTATGATCTTTACTGCTAACTTTGTTGAGATCAAGGCCATCTAGTGCGTAAAGCTCCAGAACAGCCTAGACCTTTACCTAGTGCTTAAATGGGAGCTTTAGGAGTAAAGTATCCCAAACTTTCCTGGTTTGTCCTTGATGAAGGGCGCTAAGGGTAATTAAAAACAAGATATGGAAAACTTGATGTGAGTTCAAACCTGATATGGCGATGTTGGTTTGAACCTTTAAAGGAGCTGTAAGTCTCATGTAATTTCTCTGTGTATTCTAGACGCGTTTTGAGTTAACTGTAGCCCATCACTTTCCATAATCCATGTTATTCTTTAGAATTGTGGTATGTTATTTCATCATACGACTATATTGGTCTTGATTTTTAGTTGGTTGATACTGAGTGGTTATTGTTCAGTACTTTCCAATTGTAGAAGTCTGTGTTGATATTCTCCTTCGGTTTATTTTTTTCAGCGCCTTTTTGTTAATACTAAAGGGAACACTTCGCAGTTGAACTAATACTAACAAAGCAAACTCTGCCCTTGAATTAGTACTGCTTCATTATGTGCCTGAAAACTTTCTGTTATCTCAATGATCGGGCAGCGTTGCTCTTTCCTATTGCTGTAGGATCAACGTAGTATCTTTTATATTAGCCATAATTTTTCTGGTTGAAAATGCATAGCGGCATAACTTTACACTCTCGGTAGCAGGTAGCAGTCAACACATTAGATGTTTTGAAACTTTTAATATAGGCCCATGTTTAGTTACGAGTCTTACGACACTGCATTCTACGTTGTATCCAGGGAACTAATTCTAAAGCATTTTTGTGCTGATCATATCTGTGTACTTATGGGTTTTTTTTTCCCCTCTCGAATTAGGGGGGTTGGGAAAATGATGAAACTGTCAAGGAGGCGGCCATACGTGAAGCCATCGAAGAAGCTGGGGTTAAAGGTGAAATAATGGTGAGAAAGTAGCGGTTCTTTAGCTTTGAGTGGTATGATTTGTTGCAACCTAGGAGTGATTCTGTGAATTGCTTCAATTGAAGTCATAACATGTTCGTACCGCTCTTTATTTGGTGGAATGATAATAACGATTTGTACCCTGTCTTATCGTCGTAGGGTGAGTTAGGCTGCTACAACTTCAAGAGCAAGACCCTACAAGATGAGCATTGCCCAGAAGGACTATGCAAAGCGGAGATGTTCGCGTTGCTTGTGAAGGAAGAACTCCGATCCTGGCCAGAGCAAAGTACGCGACAAAGAACCTGGTTAACCGTCCCTGAAGCTTTAAACAACTGTCGACACGAGTGGATGCACAGGGCCCTCGAAGAAGGCTTCATAAAGTGGCATGCAAATTTTGTGTCGGAATCA
>LIEC01006049.1:0-26285 GCA_001925005.1 Drosera capensis
TTTTTCCCCTTTGTGTGAAGGAAAATGTTCATTCCCATTTTGGCACATGGAAAATGGATGTGATGATTTGAAAACTTACTAGGTTTTCTGATGCTATTTCTGAATCTATCACGGTACTATGATGTTCTGATCCTAGCAGAATTTTGTTTCGTTGACTTCAACCTGATAACAAAAAATCAAGCTAGCATGCCTGAGCAATTCATAAAAACATTAAGCGGGAGATCCTATGCCATATTTTGGTGTCTCGAGGGAAACAATCTTTAAATTGTGTAGGGTAAGGCTTCATAATGCATTGACTCTCCCTGATCTTGATGTAAGCAATGGTTTTTCAAAGTAGGTTTAGTTCGTAGGTAACCAAATATTGCCAAGGGGTGAGGCTATGATTCATGGAGGTGGTCTTCTTTTCATTCTGTTGCTAATTGATAGATGGTCTTCTGTTTTGCGTCCCATCATGAACTTACAATTAATCCGTTTTGCACTCTGAGGTGGGTTCCTCGTACTAAATATATTATCTGTTGTGCTTTGTTCCTTATTGTCTTCGCCAGCATTCATCTTGAGGCATCCTCTCATAGCAAGCGCAGTCTTTGGAGCAACCAAGCTATCACAGCTTCAAGAAGTTGTCGATGCATGCAAAGTGACCCTCAGTGCGGAGATTCTTGATGAAATAAACAAGGTCCATATAAAATATCCAAATCCGTGTCCCTGATTCTCCTCCTTGTTTCCCTTACGCTGACTCTTCGAAATATGGTAATTCGTAATTATGGAGCTACGCGACTCATCATGGAGAAACATTTGAGACTTTTGTGCAAGATGAAGCGTCAGTCGGCCTCACAACACTTCCTTACATCTACTCAAAAGATTGATGACAAGTGGAGTTGGTTATTTTATGAGCTTGTTAATGCATCCCCTATATGCTACGGAATAATCAGTTGGTTATTTTATGAGATGTGCTTTCTGCTCTGCTCTCAAGTTTTTTCAGTAGATCAACACTGTTGATGACATTTTTTTTTTAATTATTATTCTTTTTGTCCTATCATAGGTACAATGTATACATATTTTACAGTAGTTTATGTGTTTATAACAACTAATTTCGGCAAACAGCGACTGTTAATTGTTAGTGATCAACAAAAGATGCTAACAAAAAGATAAACTGCACAACAAAATATGTATTTAAAATACAGTTTTCCACCAGGTTATCAACTCCTTGCGATCTAGTAAGCCACTTGCATGCTTTAAAAAAAAAAACACCTGCAAAAGCAAACATAATGGACTTCCATCTCGTGCAGCATGATTGTGTCATATGTTATTTGTTCAACTACTAACACCAATACATATGAAACACCTGCAAAAGCAAACATAATGGACTTCCATCTCGTGCAGCATGATTGTGTCATCTGTTATTTGTTCAACTACTAACACCAATACATATGAATCTTTTGCAATTTTTAAATCAATGACTTCGAGAAACCTTCCATATAGACAAAAAAAATATAAAGAAAAAAAAGGAGAAATCTACACTTGACCCTAGTTGACTATCAACTTGTGGCATATCCCTCAGATTTTGGAAATATACACATGACTTACCTTCGTCGAGAGGGAGCTTTATAACCGTTAGCTTTTCCATTGAATAAGGCAAAAATAATGATTTTTTTCCAAAGCTCATTCTTTCTTCAACTATTATACCCTTAGATTTATATTTTTTCCGTCTCATAATAAATATCACAAATTGATTAACACGTGATTTTATATGTGTGTTGTATCTTTATAGAATTTGATAAACAAAGAATATTTTTTTTAAAATAACGGGATTACTATAATAATTATAAGAGGAGATATTTGATGTATTGTATTTGGACTTGATTGATTTTGTATTTTTTTAGATAAAATCTTTTTAAATAAGATAATATTATAATTATTATGGGACATTTTAAAAATTAAAAAAAGTATTTTTTTTAAAATAATTCACACAACCATGCCCTTTCTCTACCTAGAACACACATCACCAAAAACCATCAACATCGCATCGCCAGCCGCCACCACCATCATCCCCACCACCCCATCATTATTGCCCATCTTAAAACTCAAAATTTCAACAAAACTTCAACTCGTCAAGATGTTACGGCTTCCTCATCCTCGATGGTCGTGTCGATACACGGTTCGAGCTCATCATATTTCTCTTCCTCTCGTGTATGTTCGCATACCTCGTGTCTCCTTTCGTTCCAGAACTCACCTGTTACTGTTGCATCATAGCCTCCAAAATCATTCAAAGAATCAATCAATCAAGAAATGGAGCACTGATTTTCGGCCATCAACCCCCAATTCCGACCACTAATGGCGGCGATGATGCAACCCCAAATCATTCCTATGGACAAGTGTGACACGAATCATAATGGCCGTGTGTTACGTGCCCAATTCCTAAGGAAGTTAACGACTGTTAATTGGTAGTTTAGATTCATTTAATTTCCACGATTTTTGTTAGGCAGTTACAACCATTATCTATGGCTAACTTTTCATTATTTTTAACATTCTTAGTTTTTGAGAGTGGTGCATCAAAAGTGCACCAGAAGTTGTTATTTCATTTTTCTCAAAAATTTGTATAAAAAGGGAAGATTAATGAGTAGAAAAGATTGAATTTTCCACCAAAAATAGTTACTCTAAATTGTGAAAATTTAAATCCTCCTTGTGAGCTTCTTCACGTTTGGGACCATTTCTCGACGGGGTAAAGGCCGAGCGAGAGCTCGCCTAACTCAGGCACCTAACAACATGGTATCAAGTATTAGAGCAGGGAACCGATAATAGCGCCAACCAAAGTAGTTCATCAAAGAAACCCATGGAGGAATCTCTGCAAGCCACCCAACAACAAATGCTACAGATCCAACGTGAGATGCATGAGATGTTCATTCAATTACAAACTCAAATGGATGAATTGAGTTCAAGGACACCCGGAATCGGAAAATCATAGTAGCAATCCAATTCCCAACAAGCACAAAGAACGACCATACCTCGGATAGTCCGTCTGGATTTTCCACGGTATGATGGCACTGATGATCCTATCACAGGCCTCGGTCGGGCAGAGCAATTCTTTGTGTTCCACAAGACTCCTGCAAATAAGATGGTACTATTAGCAGCCTATCATCTAGAAGGAGGAGCCCATCTTTGGTTTCAATCTTTCAGCAAAACTCGAGTTTGGGTTACGTGGGAGGAATTTAAACACGCGTTGAATGAACGCTATTGCCCGACACTGTTGGATGATTTCTATGGAGAATACACTAAGCTAACACAGATAGGGTCAGTCCGTGAGTACCATACCCAATTTGATCAGCTACTCACAAGAGCTGGAACTCTTACAGAGCAGCAACAGATCAGCTGTTTCGTCAACGGGCTTCGGGAGACCATCTGAGCTGATGTTCATGCTGCAAATCCTCAAACTCTCTCGCATGTTGCTGGTCTTGCACGTCTCTATGAAACCAAATACCAGAGTCACAAAAAAACCATAAATTTCGAACCCAAACTCAATAACCTCAATCCAACCAGCCAAAACTTCTAGAAACCAAAACAAATACCAACTCAGCCACACCAAGCCATAAACCCACCTATTAAACGACTTACTTATGAGGAAATTCAGGATCGTCAACGACGAAATTTGTGCTACAATTGTGATGAAACCTACACCCCGGGCTGAGATCCGTGGTAATATTTCAGAAGAGGAGGAGCTATGGTCATGGGCTAAGGCCCAACATCCACATCTAGCCCAGATTTTTGGGCAATATCAGCAAGTCTTTATGAAGCCTACAGGAATTCCACCAGACCGGGCTCCCAGTCACAGAATAAATTTGAAGCAAGAAAGTAGCCCAATTTCAGTGAGACCCTACCGGTACCCATATTACCAAAAAAAAAAAAGACATAGAAAAGTTGGTCATGGAAATGCTGCAGAGCGGGATAATCAGACCTAGCATTAGCCCATACTCATCCCCGGTATTGCTGATGATGATTTTGTGTGGACTATAGGGGTCTCAATTTGGCTACTATCAAGGACAAGTTTCCTATATCGGTGATTGACGAGCTATTGGGTGAGCTGCATGGAGCCAAATATTTTTCTAAGTTGGACTTGCAAGCTGGATATCATCAGATACTGGTGCATCCTACAGATGTGGAAAAGACAGCATTTCGCACGCACAATGGGCACTATGAATTTCTGATAATGCCATTTGGACTTTCTAACACACCTTCCACTTTTCCAGCATTGATGAATGATATTTTCCGACCTTATTTGCAGGGATTTATCCTCATTTGTTTTTATGATATCCTGATATATAACTCCACTTGGGAAACATACTTGCAACATCTGCAATTCGTGTTCTTCATTCTAGCTAACCAACAACACTATGTCAAAAAAGAGAAATGTTGTTTTGGAACGATAGAGATCCGATATTTACGGCACATTATTAGAGAAGGGGAAGTAAGAATGGAGCCGAGCAAAATTACCGCTATAGAAGACTGGCCCAAACCTACTTTGGTGACGGCTTTACGAGGATTTTTGGGGTTAACAGGATACTATCGAAAATTCATCAAGGATTATGGAAAAATAGCAGCACCCTAGTCCGATATGCTAAAAAAGAATAACTTCAAGTGGTCTCCGGAGGCCGAGAGTGCATTACTAGAGCTCAAGCGGGTGATGGTGCAAGGATCGATGCTGGCTCTACCAGATTTTAGTAAATCATTTATTATTGAATGTGATGCCTCTAATGTTGGTGTTTGTGCAGTACTCACTCAAGAAGGAAAGCCAATAGCTTTTTTCAGTCAAGTTCTAAAGGGAAAAAATAAAGCTTTATTCACCTATGACAAAGAAATGTTGGCGCTAGTGCTTATAGTACAAAAATGGCGACCTTACCTACTAGGAAGAACATTTGTGGCACTGATCACAAGAGTCTCAATTACTTATGGAGCCAAAGAATCACCACTAGAGTTCAACAAAGGTGGCTTAGTAAATTGATGGGGTACGAAGCAAGGAAGGGAGAATTCTGCAGCAGACGCTCTCTCCAGAAGAGATGAACCACCACAACTGGTGGCCATATCCGTCCTAGTCCCAAAATGGCTTGAGATTATCAGGGAAGAAAACAGAAACCAAATAGAGATGCAGAGATTGCAATAGTTATTTCAAGAAGGGGAACTGTTGGGGCCATGGGCAATCAAAGATGGATTACTTTTCTACAAAGAGCGAATCTACTTGCTTTCTTCATCTCCGCTTACTATGGACGTCATAAGAGGATTCCATTCTGCAACGCATGAAGGGCTCCACAAAACCCTCTAACGGCTATGATCATAGTTCTACTGGCAATGAATGAAGAAGCATGTATTAGAAGCCATCAAAGCGTGCGATATTTGCCAAGAAAATAAAAGAGAGCAAGGCGCACCATCTGGGCTTCTCCAACCGTTGTGTGGACTAAGGTTTCCATGGATTTTATCACCGGACTTCCAAATTCCATGGGTAAAACAATAATTCTCGCAATGGTGGATCGAATGTCTAAGATGGAAACCTTTATCGCAATGGCTACACC
Source organism: Drosera capensis (assembly GCA_001925005.1). Taxonomy (NCBI): domain Eukaryota; kingdom Viridiplantae; phylum Streptophyta; class Magnoliopsida; order Caryophyllales; family Droseraceae; genus Drosera; species Drosera capensis. The sequence continues at coordinate 5,559 of LIEC01006049.1, forward strand.
AGCTACTACAACAAATGTTGCCCAAGCTTATTATGAGAATGCCCTCAAATTGTATAGAGTTCTGCGATCAATTGTGAGCGACAGGGACCCCTTGTTCACTAGTTTATTTTGGAAGAGTTGTTTCGACTACAAGGAACCGAGTTGCATTTCTCTTCATCCTATCACCCGCAAACAGATGGCCAGACTCAGATAAAAAACCGCACATTGAAAACGTACTTGCACTGTTTTGCAGGAGAGCACCCTAAGCAATGGACTCGCTGGCTGCCATGGGCAGAGTTTTGCTACAATACTAGTTGGCACTCTTCCACCGAAATAACTCCATTTGAGATAGTTTATGGCCGACCACCACCAACCTTAACATTCTATGAGCATGGATCAGCAAAGGAAGCTAGTGTGGACCAGGAGCTAAGACAAAGGGATCAAGTCCTACGCCAACTACACCAACAACTTACCAAAACCAAAAAGAGGATGAAGATAACTTATGACAAAGGAAGAAAGGATTGCCAATTTGAAGTAGGTGATTGGGTGTATCTCAAGCTACAACCCTACAAACAACACTCCTTAGTCGGGGAACGAAGGCATAAATTATCTACAAAATACCATGGGCCCTATGAGATTGTAGAGCGTATAGAACCGGTGGCCTACAAACTGCTCTTACCTTATGGGAGTAAAGTTCATCCGGTGGTACATGTTTCGTTGATCAAAAAGCAACTCAAAAATCACACCATTATGGGGGAGACCTTGCCAAAGTTAAAATATACAAGGCTAGATCCCATTTTCTAATGGCCTTGCGGACAAGTCCCTGTTCAAAGGGAGGTGAAATGTTACGTGCCTAATTCCTATGGAAGTTAACGCTATTAATTGATAGTTTAGATTTGTTTTCTATTATGATCGTGTTTTGTTGAGGCCATGATCCATTTAATTTCCATGTTTTTTGTTAGGCAGTTACAACCATTATCTATGGCTAACTTCCCATTACTTTAGCATTCCTAGGGTTTTAGGAGATGTGCATTAGAAGTGCACTAGAAGTTGTTATTTCATTTTTCTCAAAAAATTGTATAAAAGGGGGAGATTAATGAATAGAAGACATTAAACTTTCCACCAAAAATAGTTACTCTAAATTGTGAGAATTTAAATCCACCTTGTGAGAGAGAGACCGGTGTAGGACCATTCCCCGACGGGGCAGAGGTCGAGCGAGAGCTCGCCTGACTCGAGCACCTAACACCGGGTGTGATTTATGATCCTATGGTCGTTGTGGGTTACACAAACCACACGGTACACGACCTCATAGAAAAAAAGGGAAGAAAAGTATAACACGTAGTCTGAGATACAAATTAAATACGGCATAGGATCACTTGTTGACGTTGTATGTAAATTAGCACTAGCAATCCTACGATGAGGGGAAAAATAGCTCGTCACAAGCACATACAGTTTTTTATGCTTCATTGAGATCCAAAGATGTTGAACACCATGCAAACCCAAGTCCTACACTAGTTCGTTATTTTATCTTCTAACGAAATCAATCCGGATATATCGATGAATCGATTCAACTGATGCAAACACTAGTTCTATAACACGTTATCAGTACGAGCCTCAAATCAGGTGAGATTGAAAGTCTAACGAACTTACTTTATTATATCCGCATGTTATGATTTCCATATCATAATAATAATCTAAATAAAACAATTATGGTTCCACCGTCGAACGAAACATCGCCTGTATAAGACCTATTAATAAGTTTCAACAAAAATTATGGTTTCATCGTCGAGCGAAGTATCGTTTGTGTGGAAACCTATTATAATAATAATCTAAAATAATTATGGTTTCATCGTTGAATGAAGTACCGCCTATGTGGAAATCTATTAATTATTTTATATTTTATGTTGGTGCCTTTTCTCCAAGTAATGAGACTGAACCTTTGTGTTTTTCATTAAGGTCTAATAAATAACATAATGCCCTCCAATTATGAAGAAATAACAAACAGAATCCGGAACAATTTTAACCAATTATAGTGCTATTTATTGTTACTAGTAGTTCTTAACATTATAACAATTATTCACTTTCTTCTTGTAATTAAATACATCCTTTGAAAATATGATGAATACTCAAAAGTTTTTAAGAAAATATATATGAGTGAAATTGAATAAAATTTTCTTTATCAGCTATTGTACGATTTTTATTGATTTTATATCATTTTTATGAGTAAGTTAGACAGTTTATAATAAATCACAATATTATGAAAAAATGATAATAAGTGAAAATTTTATCAGTATCATCAAATTACTATATCCATATTTCGAACAAAATAAATATTTGTATGTTTTGCATTGAAAAATAAATAAGTTTAATAAATTTATCATTTTGATGTATTTATAAAACTATGGCAAACCTCATAAAGTTGAAATTCAAAACACTAGACCTATCAAGAGAAAACTATCTATCATGGATTCTTGATATTGAATAAAAAATAGATGCAAAAAGTCTAAACACACCATAGTGAAGAACAACGAAGCAACCCATCAAGAAAATGTTCAAGCGCTGATTTTCTTTAGGCATCATCTCCATGAGAGGTTGAAATCTGAATATCTTACTGTCAAAAATCCGTATATTTTATGGATTAATTTCAAAGGAAGATTTAACCATTACAAGTTGGTATTTCTTTCACCTTCCATGTATGAATAGCATATTCTAAGGTTGCAAGATTTCAAACCTGTGCAAGAATATAATTCTGCATTGTTCAATATTACCTCACGTATGCTTTTATGTGGAAAGCTTATATATGAGGATGAATTTTTAGAGAAAACTTATTCCACCTTTTCACCTTGCAAATGCAACTTTGATACATCAATATCAGATTTTGAAACTCATTGAGTATAATGAACTACTTTTAATGCTTCTGATTGCTAAAAAGAACCAGGAGTTGATGATGAAAATTTTACAGGCTCGTCCAGTTTATTCCACCCCATTGCCTAAAGCAATGGCCACTAGAAGTGGCAATTGGTGTGGAAGAGGTTGAGATCGTGGGGGTGTTCATGGTCATGAAAGATTCCACGATCGACGTAATAATCTGATTGCAAGTAGGCTGGGGGAATGCCATAGAAAAGTGCTATACTTATGGGGTAGAAGGTCATTGGTCCAGATGAATATTAGACACAGACGAGGAAAAAGATTGCATATAACAAACCCAGGGGGAATGTCAAAGAAAAGTGCTATACCTGTGGGTTGAAAGGTCATTGGTGTAGATCTTACAAGACTCCAAACACTTAGTTAATCTTTATCAAAACTCTATTAAAGGTAAAAGTAAAGTGCTGGAAATAAACTTCATCGAAGAGCAGTCTTAATCGATTTTACCACCTGAAAAAGTTTCATATTTTGCTAGGTATTCCAACGCTAAAACGAACAATAAAGACACGGAATTTGAAACCCTTGAATGGTGAAAATATATTACTAGATCTCCTTGAACTTTAACTATTGTATTTCCAATGGATGTTCTATTTAGATATTTCATAGTTTTGATTGATATTTCTACAAGATGGACTCATGTATGTCTTTTTTTTTACTCGTAATGTTACATTTGTCAAGCCTCTCACTCAAATTATTAAATTACGAGCTCATTTTTCAGACAATCTTATCAAATCTATTCATCTTGATAATGTTGGAGAATTCATTTCAAAGGTATTTGATGAATATTGTATGTAAACGGATATCTCAGTAAAACGCTCTGCTTCTCATGTCCATATATAAAATGGTTTAGTCGAATCATTGATAAAAAGAATCTAATTGATTACGAGACCTCTACTCATGAAAACAAAGTTGCCTATCTCTGCTTTAGGACATGTTGTATTACATGCTGCAAGTCTTATTCTCATTAAGTCAACGGCTTCTCACAAGTTCTCCTCATTACATCTTATTAAAGATCAAGAACCAAATATTTCTCATCTAAAAATGGGATTTTCTTGGGAGGCAATGGGATTGCTTGGATTAGATATGCATATAAAATTATTCACTTATAAGATATTACAAATCAAATACCTGATGCATTTAATGATGCAAATAAAGTTATAAAGTCACATATACCTCCAGTAAATACGCCATGAAGAATAGACATATCTCAGAAGAAGAATGTTAGTAGAGACCTTACTAAGACTCATATTCTTGATGATAAACCATGCTTGAAGCGTGAAAGTCAAACAGGTGCAAAAAACACTATACTAGTAAAAGAAGAAGTAGTAAAAATGTTATATCAAATGTTCCAGAAGAGACAAAAATCTCATAGACAGAATTATCCCCTGAAGAGGATAATGTCCTTGATGAGATTCCACAACCTCAAAATCAAGAGATTTCGATCACTTATGTGCATACAAATCAAGTATGCGATCAAGAAGATGTCATTGTTGATGACATAGGAAAGTACATTACTGGATTTGATGAATCAAAAGATTACTAACTTGTGTGATGAAGTGTTCTTAAAGTTAACACGTATTCCATCAGACACTGGGTATCAGGCTATCACCAACAGAATAGTAAATACTTTGATAAGAATGGCAATTATAAGATCAGACCAGTCTCCAGACCTGGCATAGATAAGTCTTATGAGTTTCATAAGGATCGTGTCTGAGACAGTGAAGTTGGGAGTATCAGATCAATTCACAGAGTAGTTCAAGAAAATCTACACACGATCAGAAGAAAATCATAATAGTTTGAATCAGTCTTATGGAAGTTATCTGCTGAGATATTTTTCTACTATAGATGATAGGAATGTGCAATCCCTCCAATTATATAGAAAGTGATGAAGAAAACTTAGAAGTACTAGCCATGGTGTTGTTAGTGTGCTTACACTGGAAATTAGGTAGGTATTTGCAGTATAGGTCAGATACTCGAGAGCAGACGACCACAGATGGAGAGCATTGTGTGGGTCACCAGATACAGACTAATACAGAGAATTTCGATTAAGAAACTAAGGCATGCATGGAAAATAAAAGACCTACAAATGTTTCAAGATCTGGGATTGCTCTTGTAGATAAGGACCAATACAACAATGCATGGATTGCATCAGATCTGGGTGAAGACGAGGTTACAATAGTGACTAGGTACAGACGAGGTCTCAATAGTAGTGAGTGTAAACTGAGCTACAGTAGACTGAAGTGTAGCAGTGATGGTTGCTAAGGTTGGAGCAAAAGTCTGAGGATCAATCAAATCAAAGATTTGATGTTCAGAATGTGACAATAAGAGGATCTGAAAAAGGTGAGCTACAAATATCAGTGAAGGTTCACATGTGACCAACTGTCACCATCAGATCAAGTACATAAGTCATGAGTTCATTTCCTCGGCCTATAAAAAGGGATCAAACAGCTCAAAGAATAGAAGCTGCTAAGAGATTAAACGTACAAGAGTGCAAAATCAATCTAAATTTAAAACTGTTCAAGTAAGCTGAATTGAAAAACAAGAAGAAAAGGGTTCACATGTGATCAACTGTCACCATCAGATCAAGTACACAAGTCATGGGTTTATTCCCTCACCCTATAAACGGGAATCAAAGAGCTTAAAGAACAGAAGGTGATGAGGAAGCCGTTGAATGAGAGATTGAACAGACAAGAGTGCAAAATCAATCTAAATTCAAAACTGTTCAAGTGAGCTGAATTAAAAAACAGGAAGAAAAGGGTTCACTAGTCTGCACTGAAGAACAGAAGTTATAGCAGAGTCCAGTGAAGGATCTGTGCAAGATCTAGGTTCTTCGCCTTTGACATGTAGGCTACCTTGTAAAGGGGTTGTCTTGTAAGTTAAAAACTAAAGATAGTGAACTCACCTCTTGGATTGATGAAACTGGTCATCAAGGGAAGAATTGGTTAAGCTCTCGGTTATCAATTGATAACGAGTGTGGGAACCAGTATAAATCCTGTGTTCTTTATTTACTTATCATTGTTATTAATTATTAGAATTTTTAGGAATCAATCGCAACAGCAAACAGAAACAAACTCTCAAAGTTTGAGTCTCTGCTGTAGACCACCTCAGTAGTATGCAAAAAACATCAGTGTATTGAAATTTATCTTTCCATTGTATTACACTCAAAAATTTTAAAACATCATATTCACCCCCTCTAGGTTGTACCTATAGATCTTACAATTGGTATCAGAGCTTGACTTTTTAAACCTAACAGTTTTAAAAAAAAAAGGTCATTTCTTTTGATTTATTTTTACAAAGAAGTTACTAACAGTTTATTTTGTGAAGAAAAATATGGCTCCTCCGAAGCTACTCAAATGCCACAATAGTGGAGAACCACCAGATGCTCATTTGACAAATTCAATCACTGAAAGCAAAGGATGCTTGTACATCTGGAATCAATAGATGAAAGAATGCATGATATCATTACTAATGGATCATACATGCGAAAGATACCAAATCCGGTTGATATAAACAGAAACAAGTCCAAATCCCTCTGGACAAAAGAGGACTGAGATCTAATGCTAGTGGAGAGAAGGGCAAGAAATCAAATATTCAAAGCTCTTGATGATGATATGTTCTAAATAGTGGTTCATACAACCACCGCAAAGGAAGCATGAGATGCTCTACTGCTTAGAAATGAACGAACAAATGAAATCAGGGAGAACAAGAAGGATAACCTGATGCGGTAGTACGGTTGGGTCTCAATGAGATCAGATGAGAACTTGACCAGTTTCTATAAAAGGTACAATGTACTCATCAACAATCTCAAAAATTTATGGAAGACTTTTGATAACAAGGAAGTCAACCTGAAATTAATGAGATTACTTGGTGAGATCTGGGGGAAAAGACCATAGCAATAAGGGGGTCTAGGGATCTTGCCAAAATGTTCTTAGCACAACTATATGGTTTGTTGGATACCTACAACCTGAAAGTTGAGCATAAGAGACAAATCAATGAGGCTAGGAAGAAACCTCTAGCCTTTAAGGCTCAAGAAAAAATTTTGAGATCCATGACAAAAGAGAAAACAAGTGACACCTCGTCTGCAAGTAAACAAGCAATATCAGAAAAACTTGCACTGATGATAATAGGATTGTGCAATCCCCCCACTTGTATAGAAATTGATTAACAAAACTTAAAAGTATTAGCCAAAATATTGTTAGTGTGCTTAGGCTGAAAATTAGATAGGTATCTGCAATCTAGGTCAGATGCTGAAGAGAAGACGGCCACAGATGGAGAGCATTGCTTGGGTCATCAGATACAAACTACTATAGAGTATTTTGGCTAAGCAGCTAAGACATACATGAGCAACAAAAAACCTAAAAATGTTTCAGGATCTAGGATTGAACTTGCAAACGAGGACCAACAGAGCAATGCATGGATTGCATCAGATCTGGTGCAGACAAGTTTGCAGCAAGGACTGGGTACAGACAAGGCTGTAGTAGAGACTTGGTTCAAACTGAGGTGTAATAGACTGGAGTACAGCAGATATGGTTGCTGAGGTTGGGTCATAGGTTTGAGGATTAATAAAATCAAAGATTTGAGGTTCAGAGTGAGACAGTACGAGGATCTAAGAAAGATGAGCTGTCAACATCAGTTGAGGTTCACATGTGACCAGCTATCACATTAGATCCTGTACATAAGTCACAGGTTCATTACCTCAGCCTATAAAAGGGGATCGAAAAAGCTCAAGGAAGCAAGCAGTTGAATGAGAGATTAAATGTATAAAGTGTGCAAAACAATCCAAAATTCAAAGCTTCTCAAGTGAGAATCGAGAAAGAACATGAAGAGGGTTGACTAGTTTCCAATGAAGAATAGAAGTTGCAGCAAAGTCTAATAAAAGATCTATGTAAGGATCTAGGTTCTTCGTCTTTTGACAAGATAGCTAGCTTGTAAAAAGGGATTGTCTTGTAAGCAAAAAACAAAAAGATAGTGAACTCACCTCTTAGATTGACTAAACTGGTCACCAAGGGAAGACTCGACTAAGATCTCGATTATCAGTTGATAACGAGTGTCTGAACTAGTATAAATCCTGTGTTATTGATCTACTTTCATTGTTGTATGCCTTTAGAACTGTTAAAAATTAATCATAACAGCAAAACAAAGACAAACTCATAGAGTTTGAGTCTCTACTGTAGACTACCTCAATAGTCTGCATAGAACATCAGTGGTTGAAAATAACAAGTCTGATGCGTTGCACCGATAAAGTTTAAATCAACCTATTCATCTCCCCCTCCTCCTCTAGGTTGAACATGTGGATCTAACAATTGGTATCAGAGTCTGACTTTTCAGCCTTAACAGTTATGGAAAAAAAATCATTATCTTTTGATTAATATCTACAAGAAGTTACTAACAGCGGAGAGCCACCAACATATTCATTCGACAAGTTTAATCACTAAAAGCTGAGGATTCGTGCACACTTGGATTCAATAGATGAAAGAATACATGATATCATTGCTGATGGACCATACATACCAAAGATGCCAAATCTAATTGATGCAAGCAACGAAGTGAATAAGACCAAATTTCTTTGGACAAAAGAGGACTGAGATCTAGTACTGGTGGAATGAAGGACAAGGAATCAAATATTCAAAGCCCTTGATGATGACATGTTTGAGATAATGGTTCATACAACCACTACAAAGGAAGCATAGGATGCTCTACTGCTTAGGAATGAAGGAACCAATAAAATCAAGGAAAACAAGAAGGATGTCCTGATCCAGCAGTACGAATGGGTCTCAATGAGATCTTTTGATAACCTAACCAACTTTTATGAGAGGTTTAATGTACTCATCAACAATCCCAAAATTTCAGGGAAGACTTTTGATAATAAGGAAGTCAACCTGAAGTTCATGAGATCACTTAGTGAGATCTGGGGCACAAAGACCATAGTGATAAGGGAGTCCAAAGATCTTACTAAGATGTCCTTAGCTCAACTATATGGTGTGCTGCATACATACGACTTGGATGTTGAGCAAAAGAGACAAATTAATGAGGCAAGAAGAAAACTCTAGCCTTCAAGACTCAAGAAAAAATCCTGAGATCCATGGCAGAGGAGAAAACCATTGATACCTCGTCTATAAGTGAACAAGTAATATCAGAAGAACTTGCACTAATGGGCAAGAAGTTCAGAAAATTGTTCAAAAAGAAAAATCTTAGAAAGAAGCTCTCCACAAAGGTCAAAGAAGCAGAGAAAGAAGTCTACTATAACTACGAAAATACAAGACACTTTGCTATACAATATTGAAGACCTACATAGGGAACCTTGGAAGAAAAGAAAAGAGCAAAGCCTATGCTACTAAGATTTGAAGTGAGACAGACTCTAATGATGAAGAAACAATCTCAAATGCTCACCTCTGTCTCATGGAAAAAAATAAAGAAAAACTACAGGTATTTGACTTTTCTAACTCAGATCCCACTCTAGAGGATTGAAGGAAGCACTTTAAGAAAACTCTTAAACTTTTATTTCCCTCTCAATGGAAAATAAAGAGATTCTCGAGATGATTGCACATCTCAGAGAGAAATACAATCTAGCATATAAAGAGATTAACACCAACCTAGTCATGGCTCAAGATGAGTTAACAAAATCAGATAAAAAGGTAAAGTTTCTCAATGTAGTAGTGGAGACACTCACATTGAGAAATGATGAGCTTAAAAAATAGGTAGATACATGGAACGAAAAGATCCAGAATTTACAGAAAATGCTTAACATGGATCAATCCTCACATGATAAAATCAACTTAGGTTACATGGACTGGTTGAATAATCTTTCGCATTTAAAAGTGAATGATAATTTCACCACCTATCAGAAAAAGGCAAAGCAGACCCTTGCAAAAGTCTTACAGAAGGGTAAAGCCTCTACTGCACAAGGAGAGCAAAAGGATAAATCCTTTACTACTCAAACCCAAAAGGTTAAATCCTTGAGCAGAGCATCATCACAAGTAGTATAAAACACCACAAGGTGCAGAAGGTTTGAAATCATAGGATTGAAGCCATCAAAAGGCCATACAGAACTCAGTATGCACAAAACTACTCAGTATGGAATAAAACTTCTAGTACTGCATGGAGAAAACCTTATTTGAAGTCCGTATGCACTTGTATAATCCAATAAAAAAGGTGGAGAAACATCAGCAAACCACCTAGGGCAACGAGACCAAGGGTCTACTGCTACACTTGTGGTAAACCTGGTCACAAGTCATTCGAGTATTGGAATTTAGACATGAAAATAATTCAAGTGTGGATCCCAAAGAGTAACAAGTATGAGTAGATACCATGTATAAGTTTTCAATGTTTTACTACAAGAACAACAGAATGGAACATGGTATCTGGACAGTGGATGTTCTAGACATATGAGAGGGAATAAAAGTATTCTGAAGGATTATAGAAATGAACAAGAATGTTCTAGTCATTTTTGGAGGAGGCAAGGTAGATAAAACTAAAGGTTATGGAAGCCTTGGTACATGTTCTTTAATCTTTAGAGATGTAGCTTATGTCAAATGCTTAGAACATAACCTGCTTTCCATTGGCCAGCTATGTGACAAAAACTATGACGTTTCATTTACTCATAATTCATGCCAAGTAAGAGACAAAGTCACCCAAGAAGTCAAACTAGTAGGAACCAGAAAGGGAAACATTTATGCAGTAGACTTTAACTCATCATAGTAAAAAAAAAATAACATGTTTATATAGCTATGGCACAAGAGCTTACCTTACTTAAATTTCAAAACTATAGTAAGATTATCCTTAGAAAATCTAGTGAGAGGTTTTCCTCAAATAAAATTTAGAAAAGATAAGTTGTACAGACCATGCTAAGAGGGAAAGCAGACTAGAGCAAGTTTTAAACCTTTAAACTCATCAGCATCATGTAGAATTCTGGAGATATTGCATATGGGATTTTTTGGTCTAGTAGAGGTAGAAAGCTTAAATAGAAAGAAGTATACCCTAGTCATAGTAGATGATTATTCAAGATATACATGGGTAATGTTCTTGCACAAAAAAGTGAAACTTGCAGTCTTCTAACTAGATTCCTAAGTCGAGTTCAAAATGAGAAAGGCATTGAATTAATCACGATCAGAAGTGATCATGGTATTGAATTTGACCAAACATGAGTAAATGTTTACTTCAATGGTCATAGGATAAAACATAATTTTCAACACCTAAAACACCTCAACAAAATGGTGTAGCAGAAAGAGATTTGGGCTAGTTCACTTTGTTGCTTACATCAATTGGATCTGACATCTTTGGTATGTATGGTCCATCAGTAATGATGGCATGCATTCTTTCATCTATTGAATCCAAGTGAGCAACCATCCTTAGCTTCCGGTGATTAAACTTGTCGAATGAACATGCTTGTGGCTCTCCGTTGTTGGAGCAGTTGGGTAGCTTTGGAGGAGGCATTTTTTATTCACAAAATAAACTCTTAGTAACTTCTTACATATATAAATCAAAAGATTTGACATTTTCTTTCTACACTGATGGTTCTACGGTGGTGTTCTTCTTCTCCGACGAAGGTGCTCGTCGTTCTTCAGATCCGGTCTTCTCCGTCTCTAGATCCGGTCTTCAACCTTGACAGAGGAGCTCATCGTTCTTCGATAGTAGTATTCTCAGGCGGCGGCGTCTTCTCCAAATCCCGAGCTTCGTGAGCTTCTCTGGTCTTCTTCTCCAGTCTCGAGCCCGAGTCCCGAGCTCGAGCTTCCAGCCCAGAGGTCGTCTTCTCCCAAGCTTCCAGATCCAGACGTCCGTCATCGTTTTCGGGTCGTCTTCTCGCACAGATCGCAGCTGTTGACTTATTGACCAGATGAACAGTGCTGGTCAATAAGTTAACAGGTAAACAATGCTTGTCAATAAGTCAACAGGTGAATAGTGCCGGTCAATAAGTCAAGAGGTCGATACATCCGGTCAGTCGTGATCCGATATCTTCATCTTCTTCCTCGACTTTAATACCAGCTTCTATGGCGGTGACTTCGGCTGCTGTCACTTCATCGATGATATTCTATTCTCCGTTCTGTCCTTCCATTTTGTCCGCTGTATCTCCTATTCCGAACATGAGCTTCACTCCAGCGCCAGTTAAATCGGTGGTGATGACGACTCTTTCGGTCATTGAGGATTATCTTGTTTGGCGTGCATAGATGGAATCGTTCCTCTTATCCTATGGTTTCATCGGATTTGTTGACGGCTCTATTCCTTCTCCTCCCATGCATCTTCTTCAGGTTTCATCTGCACCAGTTCTCATTCCGGATTATTTTCAGTGGCAACGGTTTGATCATATGGTTTGATCTTGGATCTTTACCACTCTTTCACGTGATATTTTGATAGAGGTATTGAATCTCAAACTTGCTCGTGAGATTTGAGATCTACTTCATCAACGTTTCATGTCCGTCTGCATGGCTAGATCAATGGAATTAAAGTGCAAGTTAACATCACTTCGTAAAGCTTCATCGGACTCTATGGAGAAATATCTCCGTGACATCAAAATCCTTGCGGATTCCTTGGCTACAATCAACTCTCCCGTTTCCAACGCAAATTTAATTGAGCACACTTTGATGGGTCTTGGTACGGAATATGAGTCGCTTATTGCAGTGGTTATGTATCCTCCGATTGATCTTTCGTTCGAAACTTCTTCTTCATGAGCAACGATTGAAATTCCTCAGTTCTGTCGATGTTCCGCAGCACCAAGCTTTTACGGCTGCCTCTCGCTCCTCCGGAGGCCATGCTAAATTCAGGTGTGGTCGTCCGTCTCCGTCAATGCCTGGACGCGGCTCTTATTCAGGTCAGGCTTTGCGATCTTCCAAACCATCCCAGGACCAGTCCAAAGGGATTCTTGGGTACCATCCGACGTGGTCTCGGACCATGCAGGTATGGCATCTTGCTCTTCTCCCGTTTCTTCGATGTCTACTGTTACTTCCTCACTTTGTTTTACTAATCCGGTTGCTTCACGTATAGTATCCTCTGTCGGTTTGTCGTATAACAATGTTGTCTATCAAATATGTTATCACACTGGTCATTCCGCTTCTACTTGTCCTTCTCGATATGCTCCACAGTCTGTACAGGCTTTCGCTACCGGTCTTCCAGATGGATTAAACGAGGTTATATGGTACCCGGATTCGGGTGCATCGTCCCACATGACCAACACTGATAGTAATTTACTTTATAAATCTACTTATACTGGTCGATCTCAAGTTTTGGTTGCAAATGGATCCAAAGTTCCTATTATTCATGTTCCTTCTATCTTATACTTTATAAATCTCGTCCTTCTATCTTATCCAAACCCCTTACCCTTTCTAATGTCTTACATGTCCCTACCCTACAATCCAATTTATTATCTGTTCAGTATCTTTGTGAAGATAATGATTGTATTATCATATTCACTAAAGATGCTATTTCTGTGAAGGATATCACGTACATCATCGTCTATTGCTCTTGCTGTGTTCGTCGCCCCTGGTTCGACGTGGCATGGCAGACTCAGTCACTGCAGATCATCCACTCTTCATAGAGTTAGGAGTAACAAACATGTTGCTTTTTCTGATACATTTATGCATAATTGTATATCTTATCGTTTAAAGCAAGTTCTCCTTTGTTCTTAATTCATTCTGATACTTGGCAGTCTCCTATTGTATCTAATCTTGGTTTTCGTTACTATGTTTCATTTGTGGATGATTTTACTAGATTTGTGTGGATTTATCAAAAGAAGCAAAAATCAGAATTTTACTCCAATTTCTTAAATTTTAAAAAGATTGCTGAAAACCTTTTCGATCGTAAAATTAAAATTTTTCAAAGTGATGGTAGTGGTGAATTTGATAACACTTCGACAAAACAATATTTATTGAAGCATGGTATATTATTTCAAAAATCTTGTCTGGGCACCCCAAAGCAAAATGGTGTGGCTAAGCGTAAACATCGTCATATCATTGAAATGACTCGTGTTCTCTTCAATGAGGCTCGACTTCCATCTCATTTTTGGATGGACGCGGCTTACACCATCACATACATCATTAATCGTCTTCCAACTCCCTTTTTGAAAAACATCTCCCCATATGAAAAGCTTTTTTATTATCGTCCTGATTACACCTTTTTGTTTGTGTTTGGGTCTCGATGTTTTCCAAATTTCTTTGCTTCTTCCTCCAACAAATTATCTCATCGTTCGGTCGAATACGTCTTTCTTGGTTATGCCTTCGGTTATAAAGGTTATCGTTGTCTCGATCCTAAAATCGGTCGGGTTCATATTAGTCGGCACGTCCGTTTTCATGAAGACGTGTTTCCTTACATGGACCTTCTTCCTTCCCTAATCCCTCTACCCGACATCACTACCGACTCATTTTTATCTCCTTATCAGCCCCCTAACCGAACTCCTTCATTGCCCTCCTTGCCGTCCCGGATCGATTCTCTCTGCCATACGGATGCCTCTACCCCAACCATGTCTACTCCCGGTTCTCCTCTACCGTCTCCATCTCCCCCATTGTGAATGATCGATTCTCCACCGATCGTTGGCCATCCTCCCTCTCCTAGTTCTCTCATCTCCCCGGTTTGTCCAGTCCTAGCTCCACCTATTCATTCCCTGGTCTTGGTCCATCCAATACAAATGAGGTTGAAATCCGGTATTTCTAAACCCCGTACCATTTTGTCCCTTAACACCACCAGCCCCGTTCTCGACCTCTCTTCCTATTCTAAAGCATCCAAAGATCTAGCTTAACAACAAGCTATGACAGACGAGTTGTCATACTTGGACCTTGGTTCCCCATCCTGTAACAAAAAATGTGGTCGGTTGTCGGTGGGTTTATAAAATAAAATACAATTCTGATGTTTCTGTGGAACGTTACAAGACTCGTTTGGTTGCCTTAGGTAACCATCAGCGAGAAGGTCTGGACTTTCAGGAGACATTCTGTCCTGTCGTTAAACCCACTACTGTGCGTCTGGTTCTTTCTTTGGCTGTTTCGTTTCAGTGGATCGTCCGTCAGTTAGATGTCAAAAATGCATTCCTTCATGGTCACTTAACTGAGGAGGTTTACATGCGGCAACCTTCTGGTTTCATACATCTCATCCACTTTTCTCATGTGTGTCGCCTGCATAAGGCTCTGTATGGTCTTCGACAAGCTCCTCGTGCCTGGTTTCATTGTTTTAGCAGTTTTCTTCTCCGGAGTGGCTTCACACAAGCTAAATCCGACAGTTCCATGTTTGTATATCATCGTCATTCTCAAGTCATTATCCTGGTACTCTATGTTGATGACATCGTTGTCACCGGCACTTCTCATACACTTCTGTCCTCATTCATCTCGGTTCTATCCTCGGAGTTTGCTATGAAGGATCTTGGGGACATTCACTATTTCTTGGGTATTCAAGTGCTCCGTACTCGTACGGGTCTCTTCCTATCTCAAGAAAAATATATCCTCGATTTATTTCGTCGGTTCGGTTTACACACTCTAAAATCGGTCCGCTCACCCCTTGCTTCTCGAACCTCCTTTTCCTCCACCGATGGTGTTTTACTCTCTCATCCAACCGAGTTTCGTAGTCTAGTGGGGGCGTTACAGTATTTATCTATGAATCAGCCTGATATAGCATATGTCGTACATTGGTCTCTCACTTTATGCAGACACCGCGTATGCCTCATTTTCTTGTTGTTCAGCGCATTTACAGATATTTACAGGGTACTTCATCCTTTGGTATCTCCCTTCGCCCTCGGATATCTCCCTTTTAGTGGCTTATTCAGACGCGGACTGGGCCGGCTGTCCGGATAATGCACGCTCCACTACAGGTTTCGCAATTTACTTGGGATCTAATTTGATATCTTGGCAAGTCAAGAAGCAGTTTATCGTTTCTAAATCCTCCACGGAAGCCGAATATAGGACGGTTGCATATACGGTTGCCGATACACTTTGGATCCGTTCTTTGTTGGCTGAGCTCGACTTTCCTATTGTCAAGCCCGTCCGGTTATTCTGTGATAATATGTCGGCTTCGTATCTCGCCCTGAATCCGGTCCTTCATGCACGCACATAATAAACATGTGGCTGTTGATTATCATTTTGTTCGAGAGCGGGTATCTCATGGAGACTTGATTGTTCGATACGTTCCCACACATCTTCAGCTAGCCGACATCTTTACGAAGGTTTTATCTTCGGATCGGTTTGAGTTTCTTCGTTTCAATTTGGGCGTTGACCTTTGAGAGGTAATAGGATATACAGTATTTTATATCTGATATTCTGTATTGACTATATATATAGTAGAATGTCATCCTTGGATGTCACGCTTTCCTTGCATAGATAGAGGGCAGCATAGCTTGGAGACAATAACTTTGTTTCTTGCTCTGAAGGCAGGTCTGCACCGTAAACTTGTGAAACCTGTGTTACTCATATTACATTTTACTGTTTAGGAAACCATTCAAGGTCATTCCCTGTTTTGCAGATTGAATATCCTGAGAATGTTCACTTGATACGCGGAAACCATGACGCAGCTGACATTAATGCAGTTTTTGGATTTCGTTTAGATTGCATTGAGCGAACGGTATGAGTGTTCATTACTTGTGTTTGGTTACTCTTTCTGGATTTATTTACTGATTCCATTGGTTTTTCAGGGAGAGAATGATGGTTTATGGGCGTGGACACGTTTCAATCATCTTCCCACTTTCTGCACTTAGTGAGAAGAAAATCATCTGTATGCACGGTGGCATAGGAAGATCTATAAACTCAGTGGACCAGATAGAGAAACTTGAAAGACCCATTACGATGGATGCTGGGTCCATAGTTCTGATGGACCTTCTATGGTTTGTTTGCTCGACCCATGTTTTCCCCTTGTATATACCATCTGCTAATAGCCTAATATATGTTATATCTGATACACAGGTCGGATCCTACAGAAAACGATAGTATTGAAGGCCTCAGACCAAATGCTCGAGGACCGGGTTTGATCACATTTGGGGTATGAGTTTGCTCCTCTCTTACGTTGATTTTAATTTCAATGCTTCAAATGAGGGTGGCATCCATTATCGTTATGCCTAATCATTTTGTTTCTTTTCTTATTTTCTTTATTATTTTTAGTTGTTCAATTCATAAGAATCATAACATATTATGTCTTTATTATTCAAATTGTTTTTGGGCCAAGCTTCTCCCCAATTATACCTGAGTTGATTGATCTTCCGACCAAACATATTTTTTGGGCTCCTATGTCCTGTGTGGCATGGAAATGATGATTCTGATGTGGGTGATCGATTCAAGCTTCATGGAAGCCCTGGTTTTATTTATTATCATCGAAAAGCTGGAAGCTTTCCTGTGTAAAATCCAAAATGAAAATGCATGGGCACTCTTTGAGTATGCGACCCCCTCTCATAGAGATCCACAAGCCTTTCGTGAAAACATGATGGATTTTTAGAAAATTTCTGCTGTATATAGCTACCTGATGAACTATAGTAAATAAGAAATTCAGATCCAAAGGTCAGATAATCTGTAACAGAAAATGCGCTAGTTGAATTTCATTAATGAACACATAATACGAGGATTGTGCATTATCTCACCAGTGACAGGTCTGGACTCTATGGTTTTGTGGGTTTTTTTATCATTGTTTAGATGTTCATATGTCGGCTGGATCTATGAACTTTTTTATTACCATTTTGACAACCGTCACCATTTCATAATCAGACCTTCTAATCTTTTGTGTGACGCCATGACGCCTTTGAGGAAGGGAAAACATATTTGGATGATAACCCACTGTTCATGCTGGTTCTAAGTCTCTCTCATAGGTGAGCTTACTTTTTTTGAAAAATATTTCTATGCATGAAAGGTAGTCTACTCCATGGATCTCATGCTTTGCTCCTTACCTGTACAAGCATGAAATGAATCTTGTATTATTTTGTGTCAAATCAAGTTTGACAAGTCCAGGTTTTTGTTGCAAGTCTCGAACAAATTCTATCAATAGAAACGAGTTGGATTCTGCATCTTTCTTTTGCTCAGCAGAATTTATGCGTTGAAAAGGTTTTAGTTTGGGAATATGAATGTTCGGCATTAATCCACTGATCTTGTTCCTGTCAATAAATGCTAAACCTATTATAGTTAACTGCTGGGTTGGTTGGAAAATATTTGGACATCTTAATTTGTGTTTGAAAAACACTCTGTGCAATGTTTATCGGCAAGCTTGTCCATAATTTCATTGAAGGACCTATTTTCAGTTAGGAACACTAATAATGATCTTATTAGAAACAGTGTTGTTTAAATGTTACTTGTATCAATACACGACTTTGTTTATGCATTAGAACTATGATGTTGGGAGCTTGTCAACTTAAAAAAAGTAGTCGAATTCATAACGTTATCAGAGGCTTGTTCCCTGCTAATATTGATTGCATAACGTATTTATGAGAAACTAGCTAACAGCCTAACAGGTTGCAATGTAATATTCAGGTTAGAGATGCACTTGACTCTAGAAACCATGTTTGAAGTTTGTTGTGAAAATGTATGCTTTTCTACATGGAACATTTTCTGCTGTACAATCTTATCGAGAGGCTTTTGCCATGAGGATTCTTATATGTCTCTGCTGCCTGATAGGGTCTCAGATTTCTGCAAGAAGAACAAATTGCAGCTCATCATCAGAGCCCATGAATGTGTCATGGATGGTTTCGAGCGGTTTGCACATGGACAATTGATTACTCTCTTCTCTGCGACGAACTATTTTTCGTGAGACGCTGAACCATGCATTTCTGAGTGGGCTACCACCCACCGGTCTTTCTTTTCCAATAAGTGTGGTTTATTTTCAGGAACGGCAAACAATGCTGGAGCAATACTTGTGATTGGTAGGGACCCGCAAATTGTTCCCATACGTTGCAATAACTATATCACGCAGTTAGAACTGCAAATACTCAGACAACAAAATTTGATTTACTATCCACTATCCACCGTACAAACCGTTGCCACATGATCCTCGACAACAAAGGCAGTATAGATTGATTGTTAGTTTCCTGATCCTGAAGAGTATATCGAGCATTTTGTACAGGTTAAAAGAAAGGCGCTGTAACCCATAATTTTCTAGCAACTATCCCAGGCTTCTTCATGTTTTTATGGTAATAACATCATATAAGCAAAGCTACCTAGCTGCGATCGTCATCTACATATCAGTCTCTGTAGAACTTTTCATGAAAATATTCTCAGGTGATGTGTGTCATACCCCAAGAGGTAACACCCTAGCAAGGATGTCATAATATCATAGTGCATTCGATAAGCAGGCGGTATGACTCTGAAGTGATGTGTGGCATACCCCCAAGTCGTGCATCCTAGCAAGGACCTCATATATGATATCTTAATCATCAAGACCTCAATCTTTACAAATCGAAGGTCACAGGTTTGAACCTCGCCAATATTTTAAGCACTTGCTTGATGTGAAGTGTATAAGATCCATTCACACACTTCGATCGGAGACCATCAAATTAAGATATTGAACCAAGTTTTGAGAACATTTACCACAAAACAAAATTCAATCCAATTTCTAGATTATATCAATCCAAGAGAGCTGACAGTTTTTCCTTCAAAAGCAATCGTCTATGTCTGAAGTAAAATGTAAACTTTCCGGTTCATAGGGAGCTCACTAGGTACATCGTGCATTATACCACTTGTACAACTAATAAGTCTATCGCTTTACCTCCAAGAATGATCAGTCTACTGGTGGTAATGTGCCACCAGCAGCCAAGATTTGCTGCTCCAACTGCATCATTTGAGAAAAGAGAAGAAAAGAGATGAGAACATCAATGTTAAAATATTAAGCTAGAAAAAAAGCTTCCACCCAATGAGATTAAGACTCCACACGCTCAAAGCCGGTAATTACAAGCAACCATTAGCATTGGGTTAAGTTTTCGTATTTAGCCAGGAAATCGAATGACTTAAGGACCAATGGAAGCTGGCACGCTGTGTCTGGAGAAAAAAGATATACTCAAGGATCCTTTACAATTTTACTGATTCACCAATATGCAATTTAGCAGGAATAACAGACGTTCGAGGATAGAGCCACTGGTCCACTTCTCTGAAATTTCAAGAGGAAGTAGTCGCCACCACAAAAGAGGGGAAAAAACCACGAATACATGAGTTTTTTTTTTTCAAAAGGGAGAGTATTGATCGGACACTCGCGTTACAAATCTCTTAATTACATATTCGGTAAGCAGCTCACGCTGTGCTGCATGAAGCTGCTTATTAATTAAACTCTATCTCGTAAAGAGATCTTTACCACAAGCTGCAGATTGTATGGAATAATTTACTATCCAAGCTCATCAGTGCTTACCCTGAAAAGAGTTTCCAACTTGGTTTTCACAAGTGCACATTCCTGCTTGATCTGTTGTAGACATCTCAAACACCTGCAAAATATACCATGCAAGATCAATCCACCATGTGCATAGACTCAATATAAGATGACGTGCTATGATAGGGTCTCTGGTGTGCGTGAAATGTCTGAATTGAGGCTGGAATGAGGCTGAAATTTTGCTTCGACAGAGTCAGACTTGAAGCAACTATTAGAAAAAAGAAGTCGTCAAATGAGACATGGATTTTTGAGTCCCTAGCTCTATACCTGGGAACACGTTTCTGGTGCAAATTCTACATCAACGTATTTAACCTATGTTCTGCTTGATATATAAAAAGAGAAATAATTGAAATCGAAGTATTTGATTCTAGAATAGCACAAAAGATAATTTTGGCAAACCCTTTTGTGACCCAATCTATATCAATATGTCAGCTTTTGAACTCCTACAGAACAGGAATGTTCTTTGCATCGATGTGCTTAGCAAACAAAAACGAATGCAGAGAATGAAGCTAGTGTAACCCCCCT